>JARFXV010002200.1:0-117728 GCA_031761425.1 Cosmopolites sordidus | reverse complement strand
ATCCACGCTGGAGCGATAGCTGGTTCGATTCCAGCGCTCGGATGGTTATTCTTCTTTCTTCTGTCCGTTTATCTTTCCTAAATGTTTGTGTTGTTTCTAGGCAAGAGTGTAAAATCCGACTACGAATTACCCCTCAGTCACGCCAGTTAAAGGCTGGGTAAGGCCGGATGCCTTCTGAGAAGTGTTCTACGTTGGTCACTCGCCAGTCGGTAGGTTTCCTGATAGACTTATGGGTAGGCACATAACCAAGGGTTTATAGCCCGAGGGGGGTGCTGGCCTGGGTTTGTCGGAAGCTGATGACCGTGGTTCGGAACCCACGTTAAGCTGTAGGTCCAGTCGCTAAATAGCCTAGTTGCTGATGCGCTTCTAACCCAAACACTTTACTTTACTTTACTTTACATTAAACTCTGTTATTTGTTTTATTAAATAACTGGAAAATTAATAGTTTTATTTATATGAATACACTTCAGAAAAAAAGGAGCATCAGGAATACCAACGATATATTCAGAGTCTGCTTTGTTAATTTGCGGACTCCATCAAAACTAAGTAGCGCCCAACATAAATAAGTGTGTAAGTAGGAGTAAATCTAGGAAATAGAAAACACCATAAACGTACGACCATTCAATAAAGAAGAACACCGTCGCATAGTCTGTTAATTATCCTACACCTTTAATCATCACATTCACATTACTCAACAACTTTTATTCAGACCAACTTAAGAATACAGCGTTTCACACTTTTCTCTTTATTAAGTTTTATGTAGTACAATTTGAGGATTGGCTATTTGTCTCTAAGCGTTATTTCAAATACTACTTTTAAAGCATTCATAATTAATGTTCTTAATTGTTTTGTTTCATTTTGTGTGTTAATTTATAACTGATATTAAGCTATTATTAACTGATATATTTGTATTTGTAGTTACGAAAATAGATGTAGCTTGTTAATCTATACAATAGTTATTTTCTCTCTCTCTCTCCCTCTCTCTCTCTCTCTCTCTCTCTCTCTCTATATATATATATATATATATATATATATATATATATATATATATATATATATATATATATATATATATATATATATATACAAATATGTCCAAAAGTTTGGAATATTTACAAATAGGATATCTACGCCTATGATACTCTAAAAGTTGTGATGGATATTTATTTTAGACCGTTTTTAAATGAAAATAACAAAAGCATTGTTTTGCTGATAACACAGCTATACGGATATAGCGGAAATTTTAGAAGTTTCCCAAAGTGCTGTTTTAAAAAATCATAAAAAATTCTAAGAGACAAATGACGTAAAGGATCCCACTGGAAGTAGTAGAAAACGATATAGCTGCATAAGACTGGCAGACATCAATGATAGCTCAAAGAAATTGTCTGGAATCTACAAGTGGTATATTAAGGGAGCTTGTTAGGCTGGAAGGGGTAAATGTTTCACGGCAAATGGTAACACTCAGACTGAAAGCGGTAAATTTGCATCGCTGAAGACCTTTACGTGTTCCCAAATTAACCCTTCAACAAATCAATGTAAGATTGCAACGGGCTTCAGAAATGGTCGATCATAGTCCTAACTGGAATAACGTGATGTCCTCCGATAAGACGAGAATTTGCTTGATTTCTGATTCACGAAGAACATTCGTTTGGAGAGCTTCAGGTCGACAAGTCCGACTAGAAACAGCTCAACCAAGTATCCCATTTGAAGGTGGGAGCGTAATATTTTGGGGTGGTATTATGAGGAGTACACGTATATCTCTACTGGTTCTGGAGAGCAGAGTGCTGGTCCTGTGTACATCGAGCAAGTTTTAAATACTGTTGTGCGTCTGTTCGGAGGCGCAATAGGCGACGAATTTGTTTTCCTGGACGACAACGCACTTTCTCATCGAGCAGTAGCAGTACAAGATTTTCTTGAAAAGGAGGGAATAACAAAGTTAGGGATGGCCAGCTAATTACCCTGACATGAAAATGCTTGGGACATTCTGAAAATACGCATCAAGAAACGAAACAATCCTGCTCTTACCCTGCGAGAACTAAAAGATGCTGCTCGTGAAGAATGGGAGAGAATTCCACCCAAATTGATCATTTGATCGACATCATGCCAAATTGACCTCGGGCGCATGCATACCGACCCGTGGAGGAACTACTGATTGTTAATTTTATTGAATGTTGTCCTTTTTATTTTTTTAATTTTTTTTTTGAAATAGTGTGATATATTTTTGTATAAAATGACTGATGTTCATTTTAATCCATAGAAGACTTTTGACGTTAGTTTATCTTTCAAAGATTTTATGTATGATATTTGTTTATTTCATAATTAAAAGGCACTAGAGAGATTGCACGGTACATATTTCTGAGCAACCTACCGTTAATATTTGTAGTGGTAACCATCAAGCAAATAAGAAAAAATATTTGATTTTAAGGATGGGTTTCAATACACTATTAATAATACAAATTTACATTCAGAAATAAAACAACCAATAATACCAAAAAATCCAATTAAGTTTTAATCAGTTTAAATTATCTCCTAATGATGCTAAACTTGGTTAGAGAAACAAGTGTCGATTAAAATCAATTTAAACAAATAACAACAATCCGGCAAATAAGAAAAATATTTAATTTTAAGGATCGGTTACAATACACTATTAATAATACAAATTAGATTAAATCATCTCCTGATGATGCTAACATGGTTAGCAAAACGTGCGTCGAGCAGTTCAAAAAAGCGTTTTGGTGTTTAGAGGTAAATCTCTTCAAGCTTAGTATTTCACACCAAAGGTTCCAACAGAAGAATTGAAGTTTTAATCAGTTTAAATTATCTCCTGATGATGCTAAACTTCCGTCCATTGAAATAATTGTGATTTGGCGTAAGGGAAAAATTTGTCATTTGAAAAAAGTTTTGTTTAACATCAATGGTTCGTTCCAACAGTAAAACTGTCAAAGAATACTATTTAAACGTTTGAAAAATGTGGGGGACTAAAATCGAGAATGAAACGCAGTAGCAGAATAAAATTGAAATTACCAGCTCCTTTTCCTAATAAAAGTAAGAATGGCATACCAATCTTAAATTGGTAGGGAATCTCGTTTCCTTTGTGTTTATTTATTGTAGTAACGTGCCTGGACAAAGTTATTTTTTTGTTAAAAGTTTACAATTTTTCTATTTGCTAAAATATGACAAAGTTTGCTACATTTTGAAATCGTAATTATTTGTTGAAATATCGATATCAATTTTCATTTCACAAAAAATTACCTTTACCATTTATTCCACATAACTACTGAATTTCCTGATTAATGTGTGCTTTGATAATGGGCATTGACTAAGAATAACGAGTAGTCACTTAAACTTTGGATATGATCATGAACTTATTGTGTATGATTCATTTTTGGTTTCTCGATAAGTACTAGAATAGCAGCGAAAAATTTAACGCGGATTTAATACGTGGCTATAGATAGTGTAATGTCTCCAAAGATTAACATACGATTTCCCAAATAAAGATCCCTAAATAAATATAAAAAGTCAATATAAAATCGTTTGGTAAAAATTTAGTAATAATATTAATTTTGATATGTGATATTATAATCAATTCAATAAAAATTGATCAAGCCCTGGGTATATCAAGATGGTACTGTTACGTACAGAGAATTAGTTTTCCGTGAACTACTTTGTATAAAAATAATTGTCCCTTAAAATTAAAAGCAGAAAGAAAATAGTTCCATTTAATGAATGGAATAAACAGCACTATCTGGTTGATTGCAAGGTTTCTTAAAGTTCACTTATAATTCCTATATCAGATTAGTTCAACTATTTCGTTATTAACACAAATATTGCAGTGCTGACCTTTTATTGAATTTATAACAGGTTTATGTAATTATTTTCGTAATAATACTGAAATATTTTCTTATATTCAAAAACCATATCAGGTATCCTGGTTTATTTCATTTTATTTTGTTATGCGCTGTTGGAAATATGTTAGTTTTTTATTAATATTATCACTGTTATATGTTTTTGTTTAATTTTAATCAATCTGTTTACCGATTCACAGAAATAATTGTTTTTATTGTTTGTGTTATAACTTATTAAATATTTCTGGTATACACGTTTTTTTAATGGCATTATTATTTATTAGGAATAATTAATTTGCATTTTACTGAAAAATATAGTAGCCAGACCTGAATATTCAACTAAAACAAAATAATACATCTACACTAATGTATACCCTATGTAAATGCAGACTCTGGAAGCCCTGTTCAAGGAACATCAAAAGCATATGTGTATATCTTTCTGAATCAAATAAGACTGGTATAACACTACGCAGTAAACCTGTTGTAGGAAAAATCATTCGACATTAAATATATCATATCATGGCTCAACTACCAGTGTACGAATCCAGAATGAATTCTCAACAACTTCTTCAATTCAGCTAGAGCTCACCATGAGGGTGTTGTCTTTTTCTTAGTTCGAACATTATTATTGACACATTCTGACAGAAAGGTTGATAAACCGATATTGGATTCACTATGGTGCGAATAACTCAATATCTGGCCTAATATTTGCGGAAAACAGTGCACTATTCACCAACCCCGATGTAAATGCCACTGACACCTTCGACAAGTTATTCATTGCTGTTATATGCAGAAAAAAGAGTTATCCATTGCCCAGTCATATGCAAAGTTAGTTAAACCGGCGATGGCTCTAAAGCCGACGTTTTTTTTTTTAGACAATGCCCAAATCGAACATATACAAGAGTTCAAGTATTTATGATCACCGATTCAGGAAAAGAAAATTGAACTCAGGGGAAAAGTCAACAACAGGATTGGTTTGACCACAGAACCAACCATGTCTCTGGACCCATGGTGTCAAATCATCTTCATAAAAACAAATATCAATCTCTTCCATTCACTAATTATACTAATTCTTCGTTATGGGGCAGAAACACGGGAGCCAGTTAAAATGGATATAAACAGGCCTGAGGTATTCCATATACAGTGCCTTCGACAGATCATGGGTACGGAAATCAGCTAATAGTGTAACATGCATTGGGAATTCAAAAAGAAACATTTCCATGTTTGAACCATTTAAGATTGCAACTATTAATTGCATGCAATATTATATTAACTTGCGTACTATTGCACATTATTGAAAAACGTTTTAACTCAGAGCACTACTCTAACTACAATATGGAAGACCTGATGATAGTAGTATAGAAAATGATGAAGAAGAACAATACGATAATGATGCTGAGCATGACCCGAATGCTGCCGACGTGCTTCAAGCTTTGATACAGCAATATATTCAAAATTAATTTCCTAATATTAAACAATATTATATGATATTCTATTTATTTAATTCACACAAATAATCATTTAAATTGTTTTCGTATATTCAATTAGCCAGTTTCCTAACCTTCTTTCATCAATTCAACTTGAGTAGCAGCATCCTCATAAAACGACAAAGTAACAATAGACAGTCTTAAAATATTTAGCCTCTTTTCCTCCTAACAATTCCAAGTCAACTTCCTAACAATTCCAAGTCAAGTTTGTTAATAGGCTTACACACTTATGGTATACTAGTTTTTTGGAAAATCTAGCTAACTGTATTCCAAGATTATAGATCTTTTACAAATCCATTTCTATAAACGTAAAGATAAGAAGTAATTTTTCCAATTTATATTGCACTGATATTAACCCCTAAGTACTGTGTACTGTTTTCTAACCTTCTTTCATTAATTCAACTTGAGTAGCAGCATCCTCAATCCAAAAACGACAAAGTAACAATGGACAGTCTTAAAATATTTAGCCTCTTTTGTTTTGTTCTCTCAATTTTTTCATTCGCTGCTGAGCAATGAGTGTTAAAATCCAGCGAATGTATTTCTGGCTGCACTGCATATACGTATCAGATCCCGACGATTCCGGCAGATTCCTCTCAACCCTTCAATAACTACCGAGTTCTTGCCAATTATATTAAAAATCAATTCACCGGAATCGTCAAATGTAGATTTTTTATCAATTTTGCGAAGTTGTGTCTATTAAAAATGTCCAGTTTTCATTAAAAATTCCTAAGTATGTTACATGCTCCGTAATCTCCTTCCACTTACTGACTTTTCGTGAGTAAGTTCATTCCTAAACACCAAACTCTATTTTCGGTATGCAAATAACATATGTACCAAATTATAATGTACGACATTCGTTATATGAAATGCATTTGACAATTTACTTATTAATAAATATAATAATAATTAAACCATTTTCGTCCTGTCAATGATGAATAATTGTCAGAATATAAATTTAACAATTTATGTACTTTTTAACATTTATCGACATTTTGCTTTACATCTATTAATATTAATGAGGTTCTCCTGACTGAGGTGGTGTCATGGAATGAAGGAAATTTGGCAGGGAATGAAATTTAAATGATAATATCACATTTGAAAGACAGGAGTACGTAGTAAGTAAGAGTAAGGGAGTTAATTCGATGCAGAGCTTTGAAGCGGAACTACGGATGTGTGCACAATGATGTACATCTTTCTGAGGGAATTTCCCGTAATAGAATAATCAATGTCTGATTATACAAACTGCATTTATTAGAGGTTGTTTATATTATTTTGCGACACACTGCATATGTTAAAGTTAATAGGCTTGCTCACCTATGGTATACTATAGTTTTATGGAAAATCTAGCTAACTGTATTCCAAGATTATAGAACCTTTACAAATCCATGTGTATAAACGTTGAGTTAAGAAGCTATTTCTCCAATTTATATTGAATTGATATTAACCCTTAAGTACTGTGGTGCGGTCTATGAGACCGCTTGACGTTTCGACATTTTGTCTTCCCCACTTCTAGTAACTCTAGCGCTATAAGCACTGTATACTTTCTTATAAATCAGTTATACTTGCGCTGTTTAGGGGATTGCACGATAAGTTCAATTATATATTTATTATTTGAAATGATTATGATTCAATGATAATGATTATAATTTGAAACTCTGCAAGTGGTCTCTAAGACCTCACCACATTAACTATGTAACAAAATTATGGTATTACAGAAGTTAATAATGAATAATTTAACTCGCCGTTAATAACTCGAAGTTAATAATGAATAATAACTCGCTTTTAATAACAAAATCGTCGAAATCGGTATGCCCAAATGATCCAAATTTTGAAGACACTTTGGAAAAATGGTAGAGGTCGGAATATTTTTTGAGCGGTCATGTATAAAGAACGATTTGTAATTATTTTAGCAGCCCTAAGAATTGACGATTTCAAAAATCAAGAAAATAATGTATAAAAAAATGGAATAGTCGCTATATCTGAACTTTTTAATATGTAACTGTCAGAGGTCTTATTCACTGGGCACATCTACCTGTATAGATGAAATGCTATTAGTATTTAGGGATAAATGTAGGTTCAAAATGTATATACCTAATAAAACGGCAAAATATGGATTAAAGTTGATGTGTTTGACAGATGCAAAAACGAGTTATCTTTATAATGCATCCATCTATTCCGAATATGATTCTGATAGTATTGGGCTGACACAAAAAGAAATTGCGTAAGCTGACTCAGTCGGTTTTAAAGAATTAAAAAAAAAGGAAACTTATCTACGTAAGCATGTTTAAAAAAAATTAAAAAGAAGTGTCGAATTCTTTTATGGCAAATAAAACGGGAGATAAAGGTTCATGTCTTTATGGTTTTACTAGAGATTCAACACTTCTTTCATACGTTCGTAAAAAAAAATTAAAATCGTACTATAGATTTAATCCATGCATCATTGTAAAGTCAATGATGATGAGATCAACAAACCAGAAATTATATCCTATAATAATTTTACTAAAAGCGGCGTTGACAGTATGGATGAAAAATGTAGCAAATTTACTTGTAGTAGACGTACCAGACGATGGCCTTTAGCAATTTTTTCCAACTGATAGACATCTCTACTGCTAATTATTTTATTATTTATCACTCTTTAAAACAAATAGATAACTCCGGTATTTCCAGATTCAATTTTATTGGCTCCCTTGCGTTTGAATTGGTGAAACCATTGATGACCAAAAGGTTTGAAAACCATAGAATTAATAAGATGGTTTGTTTTTTAATTCATAGAATTTTAAAAATAAAAAATATAACCTTGTTATATTTTGGCGTTTTTAGTTCTTAATTTAGTCTTTCAAAAATGTTTTATTTGCAGAGGTCCCAGAGACCACACCATGTACTTTATGTAACAATTATTGCACCACTGTATTTAAGGGTTAAATAACTAAGTTATCTTAAACTGTAGGAAAATTAAAATTTTTGGTTAGTTTCATTATTAAAACAAGATTATCAAGATGTTTAGCAAATTTACGTAACATTTCTCTAAATACCATTAAATGATTAATCGTCATTTGTGTTATGTCATTAGAACAAGTTTTTTTTCGGTTTTGTTACATCTTCTTCAGAAATTATTATGTAATCATAATAATTTCTAAATCATTCCAGACAAGCTTATTACTTATAAGATATATTGGATCGCAAAAAACTATTTTCTCTTCAAACTATGCTGTCCCGAATTAAACGACCTTATTGGCAAAATTCTAAAAAATTACTGAATTTTGTGATAAAAGGTTTGATCTTTCAGACCACAATGTATTGCTTTTTAATTCCACGATACCTTTTCGATAAATTATTTTAGTAAAAAATTATCATTTTTTTAAGTTAATAATGTTATTTATAACGACCTGTGTGTTTCGTATTGGGCTGAACAATAAGAATATCAGAACATTAAATTTAGACACAATGATAACTACAAGTGATAATCGGGTAATATATTTTTAAACTGTTAGCACGGATGTCGATCGGCCTCGACTGGGACCAAAATTGTGCTATAAATGCTTGTATGTGGACTCTATCTTGAATGAAAAACTGCTGCTTGTTCTGAACTGATTTTATTTTGACATTAGTCGTCAAAATTTATTTATTTATATATCGTTAACGTAAGAGGCGTCGTCGTGGTTTCCCGAAAGCAGCCTTCTCTGCTCGTGAACTCTCTAACTTAGTTAAACTAACTCTAACTAGTTATCTCTAACTAACTTATATTTACGTTATAAAATAGTATAAAATAGTACTTAACGTTATAAAATAGTATTTAATATGCCCCCACCTTGAAAGAACTGAAATAATTTAAAATAACATTGCAAAAAATATCTAAGGCTATCCATGGGCCCCACTCCCAAATAAATATACATCTAGTATTCTAAATTAACTAATAAGGGTAAGAAATACCTATGCATAAAATTTTCACAAATTAAACCTTAATGTCAATTGGCAAAGTTAAGTCACCGATCGTCGGATCACACCCGATGTCCTTCGAACAGACACAACCAGAACAATGTTATCTTATCTATGCGTCCAATTCGACAGTTTTGAGGTGGTAAGTTATTATCGCGCACTAGTACCATAGTGTCTATCGCGATGTTGTTCTGATGTCTTTTCAACTTAAGCCATTGCTGGAGTTGACTAATGTAGTCATTACTCCATATTATCCAGAAATGTTGTTTAAGGCGTTCTGGTTGCTCAAGATGGGTTAAATGATTGACCGGGTTACTAGTCAGATCAGGATAAATAATGGCAGATAATAAAGAGAGCGACCTATTAAAAAATGACCTGGGATAAGTGCATTGAGATCATTAGGGTCAGTAGACATAGGTGTTAAAGGTTTTGAATTTAATACACTCTCAATCTGTGTAATGATAGTATAAAAACAGTCAATTTCAAAAATGTATTGCCTAATATTCACTTGATGTGATGCTATTTTTACTTCAGCTTCCCATAGCTGATTTTACTTTAGACTCTCTTAAGCTGATTTTAGTTGATTTTACTCCAGCCTCCCATACGCCACCCTGATGAAGAGAGTAAGCAGCAATAAAATACCAATTTATTACACATGATGTCCCATATTTATCCTTTAAATTGGTTTCATTATTTCTGGGAAACTGACTTAGTTCCTTCAAATAATTATAAGCGCCCCTAAAATTAGTTCCGTTATCAGAGTACACATTCAATGGCTTTCCATGTCTACCAATAAATCGTTGAAATGTTTCCAGGAAAGCTTCTGTAGTTAATTCCACTAATTAATTAGTTAATGTCACTAATTCAAATGAACTGCTTTAGTAGTAAAACAAATGAAAAGTGCAAGGTAGAACTTTTGCGTTTTACATCCCCGGCCCTTGAGATTTTTAATGAAAAAAGGATTCGGAGAATGGTAGCGCTGGAGAAACACGTGATTCAGGTAAATCACCCATTAATGGTATAGATGTTACGGTATTGAAACGAAGACATGTTATACATTCTCGAACTATACGCTTAGCTAGATTTCTGCCGGAAATCGGCCAATATCTCTCTCTAATGTGGGAAAGTAACGCTTGAGGATCGCCGTGGAGAAGTAACTTATGCTCATGCTTCAGCAAGAGATAAGTAAAATGCTGGTTCGATGATAATAATGCAGGATGTTTTTTCTCGAATAGATATAATGAGTGCCTAAGCCTATCCCCGACTCATATAATTTCACCACCTAGAAATGGAGATAAACGAACAAGTCTACTTGTTTTAGACACCGTTCCAGATTGTGACAATTCTTGGAAGGAATCAAGGAAAGTTTCTCTCTTGTATAGAGAGCTATTGAAGCTATTGAAGCTCCCATTGAAGTATGCCATTGGCCGGAAAACGTTACAGTAACAAGTTATTTTTCTAGACTTTTATTAAAGAATTTCGATATAAATTGAGCTTGCAGGATTGTTAGTTTAATGAATATTTTAATTCCAACTCTTTCAAGATATTTAGAACAATTGTATATATATTTATTTAATACCGTTCCGATATAGCCTCGTTCTATGTTATGTCATGAAAACGAGTTAGCTAATTCTTTTTCGGGTTTTACATACACTCTTCTTCAATTATATAAGAATTTCTAGATATTACCGGACAAGTTTTTAATTTGAAATGTAAAGTTGTAACATAAATAAATTATAATTAATACTGTGAGTGATTCAGAAAAATGTTTTCTCTTTAAAATTGGAAGTAAGATTAAGTGCATTATTAGCGCTACTGTAAAATCACATATGTTGACTTGCTTATGTGTAAAATCCTAACTAAGAAAATTAAATATTTTCTCCAAAAAGATTTAGTATTCAGGAGTCAAGGTTTGTCTTTTAATTTCACAATAAAATTTAGGAAAACTGTTGTCCGGTCCGGTTTTTTTTCTAGTGCTGTTGACCTGTGTATTAATTGAAAATGAAAAACTAAAAGTTACTAGGCCCCATTTCGAAGTCATTTGGAATATTAAAGCTCAAATCAAAATGTGCAAAGAATTTAATGTGGTAGATAGAAGACAAATTGTGTCGATTAAGTTGAAGCTTTTCCTTTGTTTATATGGAGTTCAGTGTTGTCCAAAATTGTTTAAGATACAAAACTAAATAAATCAGTGAAATATTTCTCATTCGTATTGATTACATTTTGCCATCTTTCTGGCTACTTGCGAATTCCCTGATGAAGCTCATTGGTTTCGAGACGATAAAATTATCAATATATTTTCATATTTCTTCACGCCATGAAATGTGTACCATCCAAGTGATGCTGAAGCATCCAGAATAAGTAATAATTCAAAGCTGTCATATGTGCGATATACAACTCGTGCGAGAGAAGTTCCCAGCCTGACGTAGAGAAATGATTCTGAATTGATTTCTCAATATGCAGTTGGACATGGTCACTAAAAAGAATCACTTTATGATGTCCTTGGCTAGTTAGTGGCAACTTATCTTCTAACTCCTCGTACCTTTCTTATTTCACCAGATGCACAGCAATACCTTCTTGGTGTGAATATTGGGCTTTGGTGTCGATGCGGAGGGTTATTGGGATCAACTCATGATTCTTCTACACTTAAATTTTATCACAAACGATCTGCATTGGCATGGGCTTCTTCAAAAAAGTTTAAGAAAATTCTGCCAGCATGTCACCGCACGTTATCTTCTTTGGTTGGATCTTCCAGCAAGTTTAAGTAAAGAATAAGATATGCCTCCTCTCTTTTTCAAATAAATACTCCGTTATCAGTTTGCCTCTAATGAAGACAATTTCTTGAATTTGATTCAAATTTGAACACAAATTCTTTCATAAACAATAACATTCTATGCCATAACTGTTTCCACTGTTCGGTATACACGCTACTCAAAACCCAACCGAGGTTGACATTTTTCTCTATGTCGCGGTCTAACACTTTTACGGTTGTCTTGTCCACATGAACTGAAAACGACTTGATATCATTAAATGTTCGAATATTGTGGTTTTCACCGTAATAGTTACTGTCGATGCTTACTGGTCGATGCTTAGTGGATCTGCTTAAAGGGCGGAAAATCGTTAGAACTCTTACAAACGGGGCTTGTTATTCATACTAGGTATTTCTCCTACGATGTGTAACGGGTGCAAAGTAGCCTTCAGTTTGGAATAGACTTAATTTTATTTTTAATCATTAGGGGAGAGAACTACATTTCATCGACCAGATAACATTTTATTATTTTAAACAACTAGCATCACCCTCGTAGCGTCAGATCATGGTGCTTCGAGGCAGGAGGAGATCATGGTCCTTTTCCGTGTGCCGTTCCTTTTACTCCGTTAAGCAGAATATTTCTGAGCAGAATATGATTGTCTTTCGAGGTGCGTTAGAACGAGGCAGGTATCGATTTAGTCCCAACTGATTGAATGCATGTGATCAATTCCATTTTTTCTCCGATCTCTCTTGGGTCCACTGCTCCACCATCTTTCGTCGCAGTTTCCGCAGATTCCCTGGGTTTGGTTTAGTTTTATGTTGATTTGATTAGCGATTTTATGGGTACTCCTTTTGGAAGGGTTTGAAACATCCAACTCGAAGGAAGATCACTGTCACTTCATCAGAGAGCCCACTACGTCGGGTCTGCATTAAAATCCTTTACAAGGTTCTTAGACGGGGCCAAATTTAAGGTCCGTGGGCAAAACAAAATTTAGGGTCCTAAGACGGAGCCGAATTTAGGTGAGCCGTAGCGCTCCACTTCCTTTACCACTCTTGTGAGAAGCCTGACTCCGAGACCACGTTTTCTTTTATTTTTCTTTTTTCTCTGATTTATTATTTTTATTACCTTATATTACCTTATCTTTACCTTTATCTTTGATGCTGAAGAGGCCGATCTTTCTGCTGTGAAGCCTTTTTGTGGGCCTTTTTTTCATTTTACTTTTATTTAATTATTGGTGCCCAACTTGGAGCCTTTGCTTTTTTTACTTTTTATTTTGGGACCAGCGGTGGCGACGTAGCTGAACACCAATCTTATTTTTATATTATTTATATGATTTGTGTTGATAACTTACGTACTATTGTAGTTAGTATATTTATGGAAAATTTCGCGGCTCTAGTGGTGAGCGGGGTGAACTAGTGCAAACTTCTAGAACATCATGGGGATTTCCTTGGGGAACCCACCACTACTCTGCTTTTTATCTGGGCTAAAGGGGCATAATTTGCACGCATGCATTGTTACATCAGCTGTGTATATATGTAAACGACATTGTAAATTTCAAACCGCTTTCCAATTATAATACATTTATTTTCTTTGCCTTTATTGTGTTTCTTGCCTGCACACTAATAAGGTACATGGCAATTTTTCTTTCTTGTGACCCAATTAGACCAGCCTAATATAAATGATACAGTACCTAAATACCCGAATACAGTACCTAAAAGTTTCAGATGATCTGAAAAGGAACTTGAGGAAAGGGAAAGGGAAAGGAAAAGGAAAAGTGCCCATGATCTGACGCTTCGAGATGCTGCGATGCTAGACGTTTAAAATAATAATATGTTATCTGGTCGATGAAATGTAGCTCCATGTAATTAAAAATAAAATAAAATAAAGCCTATTCCAAACTTAAGGCTACTTTGCACCCTTTACAGATATAACAGCAAGACTCTTTTGGTGTGCATTTATGGTAATTTTTACGTAACCGTATGATATTGTTTTTATTTAATTGGGTAAACTTGACTTACTTATTTTTTATTATAAATGTCGTTAATATAATCGTACCGATACACAATATTTTAACAATTTATTTTTAATCTCGGAATTCTACAATAATTCCGAGTAAATGCTGTCCGTAAATTAGAAATCAATTAAAATACTCATGGGTCTCTTTTTGTATTTAACCTAGAAAATCGCAAAAACTTCTATTGCATCTAAAACTATAGAAGTTTATAATTTAGGTTTAATAATATATTGATTTAATATATTCGGTTAAGAAAATCCTTTGAGTTATTTTTCAATACATGTTTACTCCAATCGACCCTTATTTTTGTTAGTGAAATTGCGGATCTGTTAAGTCAGTTTTAATATAAATTCTTGTGACCGTAGTGTTCATCGACATCAGTTTCATGTAATTTGGGTAGCTCTACAGAAATGGAAAGAAATAATATGCATTATCGTCAAGTTTGCTTAATGATTCAAATTCAGACAAGCGGCTCGGGGGGACTCGTAAAAAGATAATTCGTTTATATGAGAATAATGACCTAATAGAAAGCGAATGTAAAAACAGGTTTGTTGAATTCCATTTTAGAATTTCCACGTTTCTAATACACTACATTATAGAAATCGATTCAAGTGTTCTAACAGATATTGTCGTTAAAATTCCATTACTAACAGTGCTTAGAGATACTACAACACTTAATATACCCCACAAAACCGTAGAAAATGATTTGAAAAAAAAAACCGATTGAATAAACCGAAAGAAAAACTTGTCAAAATACTCCTCTAAATGAAAAACGAATGAAACTTGACAATTGTTTTATTTATGATCAACGTGGATACAAATTAAACCAACATCCAACTAAGTCTAAATGTGTAAAATGTTTTAAATGAAACAACTTTGGACAAAAAATGTCAAAATGTCATGAAAGATCAAAATATACCATAAACATCAAAAGTACACTGACTAGAAATTATTCGGAAAAATTATTAATCTAGATATATCAGCATTTTTTAACACAGCAAGTGAGTTATATGTAAAGCTATATGTAATTGGAATCAAGATTTGTGATATATCAGTGTTATAAATTAACGATCAAAAAAAGTAAGATTAAAAATGTTGGACCTCAAAAATAAAATCTCATTCCAAGCATGAAATAACAGTAATTACCGAAAAGCCACCAGCACAGAGCCAGATTTATTAATAGAACACACATATTGATAACTTTGGAAAAAACCGAATCATCTTCCGGAATCAGAAAAAACAAAAGGAGATATTTATACATCACAAGCAGAAATAAGTTTTTCTTGCGTTTCAGATGATTCTCGGCTATCGAAAGATACACTAATTGCAAGGAATGAAGATTCCAAAGTTGGGTTAGGTTAGGTATTGTAAAAGTACCTTACGGCAGTAGGTATGCCGAGTACATGAAAATTTGATGAGTGAAACTAAATCCAAAATATATTCAAGTGAGAATGGCCGAATGTAGGAAGTCATTTTGATTAAAATCCATTCTACTCATGCTGCATTGTATTTCTGTTTTTGCTTATAGTGGTATCAGGAAGGCTTCTAGGCAAATATGTTTAGCTTTAATATGTCGCGTGTATAAATCTACAGGAATTTGACTATAGTATTCAGAGCACTAGCGTTAACAGAAACTAACTTAAAAAGTCATTAAGACGAACACAAGTATTCTTATTTTTCTTCTAGACACAATTGGTCCATTCCGGGACTTAAGCCTTCCTCATAAGCTGCCTGTTATCCCTGGTCTGTGCTTGATTCTTCCAGCGCATGGGAGAATATCCTCGTGAGCTTTGACCGGCATATGGTCTTAATCGGGTATTTGGCAACATGTCCTACATAATTCAAATTTTTCTCTGCGATTGCTTCTGCTACATCGCTAACCTTTATAATTGTGCTTATATATTAATTTCGCATTCGATCTCTTAAATATATTCCGCGCATTTGACGCTTTATAGCGTGTTGTATTACCCATAACCCTCCGTTGAGTTTTTGATGAAGGGGCCCAGGTTTAAGCTCCGTAGATTAGGACGGGCAATGCTCATTGGAGATGTTTTTATTCCTCAGCACTCACGGGATATTTCACTGATCTGATTGTGAGCTTTATTATGTATTCCCCAGTATTATTATATGCCGGACGTACAATATACAGTATGCATAGATATATATTTTCACGTTTTCTAGTTTTGTGTTGTTGACTGTGATCTTGGGATTCTCTTTACATATTACTTTAATCTTTGCTACATTCATTTTTAGTCCGACCTTTAACGACTCTCTTTCTATCTCAGTTAACATTCCTTGTAGTTCTGTTCTGTGTGTGTATCCGCAATGATGACTATTCCCTCGGCATAGCGAAGGTGGTTCCCATTGTAGTTATTTAATTATGTTTTCCAGAACCAGTGTGAATAACTTGAGGGACAAGGTATCACCCTGTCATATACCTCGCCATATGGGAACGGGATGAGTCTCATCGTCCAATCGAACAATAGGACTAGTACGTACTGTAATCCTTCCAGAATCCAGTCTTGTAGTGAGCAATTTGTAGACGTGAGAGAATAAGTTAATCGGCCTAAAGTTGTTTAGATCTGATTTATTCCCTTTTTTGCGGAAAAGAACAAGGATGTAGCTATTCCAGCACAACGACTAGCCCTCTGTTAATAGTGTTAAACATACATTGTTTAACACTATTAAATTTTAATTTCGCATTATTATTTTGTATATTTCAGGGAGTATTCTGAATTCAGTGATATTGTAATTTTTCAGTTATTTCGGGTCAGATCGCGTTACAGATGGGATGGGATTACTAAGATCAATGAAAACGTTGTACTGAATAATACATTAGAGAACAGAACTATTTCTGTTAAAGAGTCTAGTATGTATGAAATGCAATTTTTGTTTATGTAATGACGTAGTCAAGTATATACAATGTGGTCTAAAATTTGTAAAATGGTTTTTAAGTTTGTAGCTATGTAACAGAAACGTCATTCAAGAAGATTCAAATTAAGAACCTGCTGATGTAACTGGAAAAAACACACTATCAGGCATCGCATTGTCACTGGCTAGAGATACATCGCCACCCATAGTCGCAACTCCAACAATTGTTGCATCGCCACCAATCGTAGTAACATCATCAATAGTTCCAATGCTACCAATAGTTGCATCGCCACCAAAAGTAACAACACCACCGTTAGTACCTATAGATGCAACACTACCACGTACCATTCAATAATATATCAATAACACTAACACTAATCAAATAATAAAGTTTTACTTGAACACTTTATCTCATATCCCTTGCTTATCAACAGTTATTAAAAAAATTAAGAAAGGTACTAAGCCAACAATGGAATTAACTTCAAGTCCCTACAAAAACGAAGTAGAAGCTTAGGACAATATAAATAGAAGAGGAAGAAGCATGTACTGGATTTAAAAAAGTTAAAACGAAAAAGGAATAAAGAAAATTATAAAAAGAAGGAAGACAGATGAAACATGTAAAAAGAATAAAAAAACAAAGACAAAGAATCATGGTTATACTTGACTATGATAACTATGTAAGGAAGATCGCGAAGAAAACATGATCCAATATATGGAATGTAAAGGTTGGGTACATGACCTATGTGCTGACGCGGAAAGTAAGATGAAGAAATATATTTGTGATATCTGAGTTCAATCTTAATAATTTTTGTAGGTGTAATTTTGTTTCATGTGAAATTATAATTTTGGTTTTTCATATGTAATTTACTTCGTAAATAAATTCGACTTTGAGACTGTGATGATTCCAGAAAAAATAATTTTTTTAAGTTGATCTTATACTGAGTAGTTTGTAGTTAACCTACGTACTACGACTTAACCTACGTAGAATATTTCATTCCGGATTTGAATGGTATTGATCTGGAGAAAGTGTACAGCCAACGCAACAGTCGATTTACTGAGGGAACAATTCGGTGTGAACATTATTTCGAAGAACGGACCTGTTAATTTCTACACTAAGATCATATGATTTAACGCCTTTAGAAGCCGATCTATGTCAATAAACCAGCAACTGTTGACGCCTTGGAAGCCAACATAACTCGGACAATTGCGGACATAAGACCCCAATTGCTGGAAAACTGGTCGGAAATTGGATTGACAGAATGCGTTTTGTCAGAATGCCGCTGAATTTTATTTCACATAAAATAAATGGTTTGGAACATTTGATTTTATTGTTATTTAATTTGAATTTAAAGTTCGACCGCAATAAAAACATCACCCTATATAAGTTACCATGCAAGAATCATAAATATTAGTTAATTCAACTCATCAACATTAATTTTACAAAAAATACGACTGCAGTAAAAAAATATAAACCTTTAAAATGCAACGGTAAAATAGACCTCAAACTTTTAAGACGGTGATTAATGATTAATTATATCGCTATTGTACAAACCTGCTTTTTAAATGTTTCGCACTTTCGAAATTGGTACCGTTTATGGCTAAGCGATAAACAGGTGTATTATAAGCCTGTTTTTTATAAGGGAGCACTGAAAAATAGTTAGCCTAGCCCATCAAAAAACATATGTTTTGAAAGAAATACTGATTTATTATACATTTTAATATTTTATTCGACACCTTTTCAGCCCGTACATTTAGTCTAGTGATCAAAACGTAATTTTAATCCTTTAGAATATTAAAAATTATTATCCTGTTCTGCGAACCACAACATCAAATTATATAATCGATTAATATTTTGTGTACTGAAAATTTTTACATTTTAAATATTTTTTTGAATTTTGGAAAGGGAAATAATCAGATGGAGCTAAATCAGAAAAATATGACTGATTTGTATTACCTGCATTACCATGCAAAGATAAAATGCCTTTGAAAAGTACTCTTCATTACGTTTCAACAATTTTGGTACAAATTTAGGTCTTTTCCTGACAATACCTGACTCTAGACTCTGCCAGATGCCAGACTCTACCTGAAAATACTTTTTGGCAGCCAAACGATATTCAATTTTGCCATGACTTTTTAATTCCAATTTCAGAACGATATAACTTTTTAAACTTTTAAGTTCTTAACATCTATATTTTTTTACAGTCACCTAACTCACTTTTGGGTGCCCAAAATATTCAACGTAACATATTTATAAATACCCCTACATATATTAATTTATTTTTTCTAGTCATACAAGGTGTGTATTAACGAATAAAAATGTATTAAAAGATTTGGCATTTTTAGAAAGTTTGGTTGGATAATTGGTGTTTTTAAGGCTAAAGAATAAAGCTTTAGATAAAAACACAGATAAAAATAGAGAATCCTTTAGTTAATTACAATGCTTAATTAAAGCACTTATGTCGATTCAAATTCAAAAAAAGCTTGTAGTTCAAATTGTATGTGTAAGTAACTAACTTTCTATAAGTAACTAACGATTTAATTCTTTTTTTTTATATTTTTAAAATGGACAATAATATTTTCCTTAATATTTATAGAACGAAATAAATGAAGTATGGAATAGAGTATTAGAATAATATTCATAGCATTCACTTAATCCATACCGTATGTACACGTTTCAGGAGATATTTCATGAATGGCTTCTTAAACTTCAAGTGGGCGGAGGCCCACTTTTCTTACGGCAGCGGTCGCGCGTAACTTAGACCTATTAAATATTTTTGGGATTTAACAGACAAATTAAAAAAGCAGCGTCGTCAGTAATTTTTTCCTTTTCTCGTGATTAACTTCCTCCACATTATAATTATGGTCGTCTGGTGGCCAGGACGAAAACTGTTTAGGGAAGCAACCACTGGATGGGAGATCTGCCGGATTCAAAACACCAGGAACGTGGCGCTAAATGCCACCGGAAGTAGTTGCTGTAATCTCTCTAACACGATTCTTCAAGGCTTTGTAAATATCGGGAATCAGTTCAATTTAGACCCTTTTCCAAACATTGGTTCAAAGAAGGTTTCTTCCTTTCTTTATCGGAAGCATCGAAAACTGGTCTTTCTTTGGTAGTTGCATGGTTTTCTTTTATAACCGGCCTATGAGGCAGATAGTGGGCCGCGTTATTCGGTTGCTGCTCTACAACTTCCTTGATAATGTCCTCCTCTAACCATTCCTTGAATACTTGGCTATATGAATCGTACTATCAATCATTGTTCAACTTTTGGACGATTCTATCCAGTCTCGTCTGGGCAATACCATAGTTACTTGGCAATGCCGGATGACCTTCCAGCCACGGAAGTCTCACTTCATAACGTCCTCTGGAATTTACAGAGATTGTAAAAATAGTCTTTAGCTGCCATGGCCAGCTCTTCTAGATCTTTCTTCTCGGTTGGATCGGTAATCCCTAAAACATCTAATTCCTAAAGGTCTTCAATCGAAGCGTTCAAAAGGAATCTTCCCCATCCAGATCCAACCTAATAGAGTTTCCATAGCAACCAACCCACACGCTAGAACATGTCTGCAACCAGTATATAGTTTATCTGCTATATCTGCTCCGATCAGTAATTAAACAGGAACCCGATCGCCTGAATCTGATATCCGAATATTCAAGGCATCTAATTCTTTGTTCCATGGCACTGCAAAAAATGGATCTATATCAGTGCAGACGACAGTCTGGTCTAATGCTTCGAATTTGCAGCTGTAACTGTTATTCTTAAGTCTAACATCGTAGCACTCGTGCTGCTGTATCATTTCAGTTCCTCCAAAGAGTCCGGGAACGTTTGGAAGTATAACCTAAATATTGAGCCCTAGACTTTAAAATGTACGTCTTTTGGGGCCCGGTATCGAACAAGGCACGTATAATTCGCGAACCCTTTGTCCCAACTGCTTCTACCCGCAGCGTCTACATGGAGACGTGCATATTGACGCTGGTGGCAAGTACTTGATCACTATTAGAGCTTTCGTGTTTCCCATTATCATCTCCTTCAGGTTTACTATTGTTTTTTCTATTTGTTGATAAATCGGAACACATCAATGCTACATATGATTTACTGCATAAAATACATTTTAGTCTTCTGCTGCACTTTCGAGATAGATGACCTATTCTCAGACAACTAAAGCATACCCCTTTTTCGCTCAAAATTCGACGTTTTTCTTCCATTGATAACTTTTGAGCTCTAAAACAACTGGCGCTTTCATGGACATTTGGACAAAAATGACATTGCTCATTCTTGTGGTTCAATAAAGTAAAAGCCGTGGGAACACCAGAATCAAAATCAAACCTTCGACTACTCTTGTACTTTATGTCCCTATTACGACCCGAGTCTCTGCTTACAGTGTTGGAATGCGAACCAAACCCTTCAACTGCTAATGAAACATGTTGCTCATTTTCGGCGTCGTTTTTCAAAAACAATATGAGACTTTTGAGGAGTTTTTCTAGCGTTAATTCTCCAACGGTAACTAAGTTATCGCGAGAACTGATTACCAAAGGCAAACGTGGCCATGCGCGTAATAAATGTGTGGAAAATACGATTCAATTCAATGTAATGCCCAGTGTTTTCAGAGCACGTAACTGTATGTCAATCTTATCGTAAAGCACGTGGCGGAAATACCGGAGTAATCCGGCTGTTAGAGCGATTTTTGTTTTTTCATTTTATAGAACATTTTTAGTTCAGGTCAGTTAGTCTATATACTTTTTTGTCCTTTAAGCTGGACAGATACCAGTTAGTTTATATACTCTTTGTTTTAAATTAGGAAATTTATTTAATCATTGTGTGTTAATTAAGTTCTCTTTTAAGAATTGTATTTCGCTGGACGATATTGGATTGGCACTGCGTAGAGTTCAAAAAATTTTTAGTGCACATTAAATTTGAATTAAGCTTTAGTTTTCAGGGGGCAATAAGGGAAGGTTATTGGTACTTCCCGGACCACGGTCCATCTTGTGGGATCCGCCATCAACCTTTTTTGTTTTACCAATCGATTTTGTAGTACCAATCGAAGAATCGGATAGCAATATTATTTGTTTTTAATAAATAAAGAAACTAGCAGAACAAGAAGAAGCAAATTTTTCTTTTAAGATTACCTCGTTCAAGGTCCGATCTCTTCGATAAATTTTTGCCTTAATATTGTTCAATTAATAATTAATTAGTTAATAAGCATAGACCAAGAGGGGCACCGTCTGTCCCCTTCAGGGTCAGACAGTGGAGAGGGTTATGGTGGGACCCCTTTGCTTCTTCTTCTTCTTCTTATCGTAAAGCAATGACAGTTTTATTTTGTTGCCCGTCGTAGGTTGTTCAAAATTATGTCAGCAACTTGCGCACCTATACTTCTATTTGTAAGTCTTCACGACTAAATCGCGCAACAAAACAGTCAGTAATGTTATTATAATTATTACCAGTCGCGAGAAAACTCTCTATTAATTGTTGCGCCCGCCTGCCTGGTATCGTGGCCTGTATTAAATATTCAACTTTATCGCTTGTGTCGATATCCGGATCTTCGTGTATTTTCTTAAATTGTGCCCAAAACGGCAGCCAATCTTGAATGTTCCCATTGAACTTCTTAAATTTTAACATACGCAATTTAAATTTGGGTCTGCCTGCATTGATGCTGGCGTTATTACCTTCAGACAATGAAGAACTTACCTCGTTAACCTCACAGCGAATGTTTAATTCTTTGAATCTCCTTTCGTAGACCTCACTGCCTTCCATCTCGACCAATAGCTCTTCCTCACTGGCGTCGTGCTCCAATAGCATATTGTAAATTTCCCCATCAACCATCTTCATGCCTTCGTATTTCTGTGGAAACATGTTTAATAAAACCTTGATCGATCGGTTTTCCACTTCTGGTCTGGAGAGTAATTGTTCCAATTCATTGGCCCCTTCGGTGAAGGCTGTACTAAGTACATATCGGTGCTTTCTTCTCTGTACCATTCTAGACGTTCTAGTTGACACTTCAGTATTCTTCAAGGTGCGAGCCGATCCTGTCACGGTCGCCATATGTTACGTGTGGATCACAAGAAAGCTACCCGCTTAAATTGACCCACTGGTTCGATAATAAAAGGCTCGAGTTAATTTACTATTACGTCTTTTACTTATGCCAGACACGCACTTTTTAAATATAATCGCAATAACATTAAAAAGAGTTTACAATCAAGAACTGTTTTACGGCTTCTCTTTTTACAGACTTATTTTTTCTTGACAGTGTATCATTGCTTCTCTTTTTTTTCCTCCTCTTTTCGGTTTCTGGCTCAGCTGTTAAGCAATTTGCCAGCTCATTTGAGGGAACCACCAGATAATCGAGCTGTGCTCCTGGCGATTCGGGGTATTTATGATGATAAGGTTGGGTGTACCCTTGTACAATAACTTCGTCACTGAATATACTATAGAAGATTATTATATAATGTGAATACCACTGGAAGCATCCGGCTTCATCCGGCTTGGTTACCGGCGTGACAATGGGTCGAATACTGTTCGATAAAATTAAATGCACAATCACAGTCACTAATGTAACTTTCTCAAAAAATGAAATCTGAGGACGGGTTATCAGAATACTACTTCGATGGCTTTCGCCGCTACTTTCTCTCGATAAGACTCCGATCAGGTGCTCGGGCTGTGCTCCTGGCGATTCGGAATGTCAATGATGAAAAGGTTGAGTATAACCTTGTTCAGCTTTCCGGGTGTGAGCTAGTAAACGATACGAACAGAGGTATAGACATGTACTGGGTCGAAGGGTTTGAGACGCCACTCAATCTACACAAGAAGGACAGCTTGTTATGTTTAGTTAGAATTTTAGTTTGTTATCGGTGGGTATGTAAATGTATATATTCACATACATATACATACACTTAGACATTATTATTTTTTTTTGGGACTTGTGTGGCACACTTATCGAGGCACTGATTTGCTTTAGCCTTATTACTTATTTAACCGTTAATATTTTTTTTTCTTTTTTTAATAGCATTTTTGGTATTATTTTGGGGGGGGGGGGGGGCATACAACACAAGTATAGCCATGTCAAAAAATCCGAATTGACTAAAATATTCAGGTTTGCTTTTTGCTGTGAAGCATTGTGGTATTTCCTTTTTACTCTTACACAACTGAAATTTTATGACTTTTGGCCAAATCTTCTACCAAAGAATGTTGGTGTACCAATTATCAATGGTCAAATTTCGTCCTGTGCCTCAAGTTTGTGTAATCAATTTCTTTACTACGTACATTGTCGCATTGTTCAACTGATACGGCCTATCTGGTTGGTTACCACCATAAAGTTCAATATTCAAAACGTAAAACGTCGTTGCATCTACTAGTGAATAAAATTTGATTCCGTATTTATCAGGTTTTGATTTCATATAATATATATATATATATATATATATATATATATATATATATATATATATATATATATATATATATATATATATATATATATATATATATATATATATATATATATATAATTTCAAGGTACTCGGCTGTTAATTTGCCTGAATATTCAAAATACAATCACTGCACAAAATCCTACAGATGTAGCATCTTGAAAAATTCAGATGTTTCATAAGGAGTTCTATTTTCAAAGTAACAAGATATAGCAGGATAATTTCATAATAAACTTCACCAATATACAAAAGCTAAAACGCGGATGAAACAAAAAAGATGGTCCATCTCGAAAGTTTTCAATTACATATTGGATCCAAACAAAGGGGAATAAGCGGTTAGTTTCCGTATGTAAGAAAACGTTTGTCGGAATTTGGTGTATTGATGGAGATAGAATAAAAGGAGTACAAACTGGGCATTTTCAAAGTTCAGAAATGGCTACTGAAAAAAGAGATGGAGATACAAAGACAAATAAATTTTCGAAAAGAAGACTTCGAAATTTTCGAGAAGAAAAGATTGAATAAATTATTCAATTTATTAATTAGTTTAAGCCATTGGAGTCTCATTACTGCAGAGCGAAAATTATTTGTCGCTGCTACCCGGCTAGTGATAAAAAATGTGGAAGATGTTTCAACGTGAAGACACTAGCGATGAAGATGTAAAAGATAGTTATTTTCGTTTTATTTTCAATACATGCTTTATCCCCTCGCACGATCGAGATCCCCTCGCACTGATGTTTGCTCTAAGTGTCCCAAACTTAGGGATGAAATCATCAAGAATCAAAAAGATGCATCTACTAAAACAACGCTAACAACGGAGTATCGTATACATAAGCTCAGAGCTAAAGCTCTAAGAGCCCAAAAAATAAAATAGAAACAGGACGGCCTTTATATTAATACGTTAGTATTCCCTAGTGTTCGTTACTCCCTGAATTCCACCTGATACAGTATTTGCCACAATTGAAAAAGAAATAAGAAAGTAAGAAGAAACTGTAACGCAAGAAGAATACATAAACATTTTTAAAGAACATGGTACGATTTTAAAACTTGGCAAAGTTATACCCGATAGTGACTGGAAGGGTGCTGGTCAACAAATCCTTAAGCCAGTATCACAATGACATTTGAAATTCAACCCGTGCAAAAGGTATACGACGCGGCAACAATAGCGCCATCAGCATTTGAGGTGAATTATCTTATCGTTCAGACAGAGGAGTATTCAAATGAGTCTTTAAAACCAGACTGCTTTCAATATCCAACCAAAAGGAATTCTTACCGGAGTGAAACTGAAAGATCTGACGATGAGGGACGTAAACAACCTATTAAGCAAGCACTATTGAAGGGAGTGGAGAAAAGTTTGGAATATTACAAAGATACGTTGGAAAAATTTCAAGATAATAATATTCCCAGTGATTCTGAAGAAACCAGTGAAGGGAAAGACCATTGCTTTTGCGAACAACCCAAAGATATACCCGACTTGAGAGTTTGAGACATTTTTGTCATATAAGACATTATATTCCATTTCTAAAAAAAAACTTGTTATTTTTTTAATAAAGTTTCCTTTTTTTGGCCATTATCTTAAAATTATATAAAATGGATTTTCATATACATTATTAAGTTACGCTCAGTTGTCAATTTACCCCATAAATAATGGTGTAATCTTCAAACACCCACGCTCCACTTTCATAATGTGTTGACACATCGTCAAGGCAAATATAGGTTTCATAATTTTTTATAATGTTAGATATAATCCGGTGGCTCTCATTGTTAAGTATTTGCAAAATTTGTTAAAGGATTATCAAACTGGGACCCTCAAGGTCAATGGGACTCTAATTCTGCATTATTGATCTTGAAGTGGTTAGTTCTTTTATATCCTAATATGCTTTATTTACCTCAAGAATTATTATTAACATTTCTTAATCTTCACCTTGGTATTTTAACATAAGATACTTAAGGAGACATAATAATATCGCGACCTTCTTAAAAGATTTAAATCATCATATTCAAGTTCATAGCGTGTGTAGTCTAAATACTAACCTAAAAAAATGTAATGTGATGAAGAAATCTATCAAAATGAAAGTATTTTACTTTTCCCAAGGCAAAATTCTGTTTCAACCTCATTAATTATGTACGGTGCTAAATTGTTGTTAGACATTCCAGTGAGAACAATACCTCTATTAATTCTGCTTACCAGTTCATTTTAAAAATGTCTGAAAATTGATCGTTCAAATGAAACTGAATATTTACATGCTCTTATTTTTCTCCCTTTCTTGTTGTTTTAAGACATAATACACCATTCCTATGTCTCGCAAATATCGATTAGCGGTAGTGTAGAATTCTTCTAATTTCCCTGAAAGTTTTTTAGTGCTTGTTCTAGGTTCTGCCAGAGCTGCTCTTAAAACCTGATCTTCCCCTATCTTCAAGACTCATGTCTTCCTCCTATAACTTTAAAGTTGAGCGATGTGGATTTATATTGTATATTCCACCTTTAATTCGCAAATCTCACGAGCGGCATCAGTCGCTTTTAAGCCTTTTTTTAAAATAATATCTTAAAATTGCCCAAATTTTACGTTTTAAACCTTAATTACCAAGGTTAAAAATTTGTAACGTTCATACCATGGCAGTGTCACATTTGACCCCTTATCATTATTATTAATATATATATATATATATATATATATATATATATATATATATATATATATATATATATATATATATATATATATATATATATATATATGTATATAATTTATTTTTAACGTCTATTGTACATGGTTAGAGCCACTCCTGTAGAAAAAAATTATCAAAATATCTCATTTAAATGTTTAGTTATGTAAAAAATTAACATGTATCACAAATTATTATTTATGGAATAGGGGTAAATCTGACACCGTCTCCTCTTTTTACTTTGCTTCCTTTGATGTGGCATAGGTTCTGGTTCTCGAAGTCCAGTAATTGCGAAAATAGTACACCGAAGTTCTCTTGGAAAACATTTTTCTTGCGCTCTGCATTGTGGATGTGATAGGATAAGTTCTTGGCCTAGAGTTGTCAAGAAAACCCTCCTTTCCAGCACTTTATTGCATAGTATACCATTAAAAATTACGTTAGTGTTTACACTAGCAATATTCAAAATCCGAAACCATATTACTTAAGGCCATCTTTTGGTTCTTACTCCTTGCTTCCTTGCACACTTTTGGGCTTCGATACTAGAGAGTTTATGTCTGGCTGGCTTCTTAATTGTGTCTGTATGATGTATAGACGATACTAACAAAACTGTACGATTTTTTTTTGGTACAAAAGATACAAGATTGGTAAATCCGAATAAAGAAGAATTAGAAGGTCTGTCTTTATGAGGTTGAAATTGAGGGGGCACTTCTATTTTGTTTTTTTAACGGTTCCGACATATGTAATATTATGTTTTTTGAAAGATTCGTCTTTAAAAAAAATAGTTAGATTTAATACAAAACAGCATGACTTTAGATTTAGAAGCGTTTAACGGTTCCGACATATGTAATATTACGTTTTTTGAAAGATTCGTCTTTAAAAAATATAGTTAGATTTAATCCAAAATAGCATAACTTTAGATTTAGAAGAGTTTAATTTCAGATTATGTGCTAATTAGAGTCTTTTAAGCTTGTTTAACTGATTATGAATTATTGGCTCTAGAGTATTCATGCGGAGGAAAACTGAAATATAATTGTGTGTCATCAGCATAAGCCCGCACTGTCATGTTCTGAACAGGGCCCAAAATATCAGATGCATATACAATAAAGAACAATGGGCCCAACAATGATCCCTGTGGCACACCAGAATGAACATTCACTTTAGACGAGTTTACATGATTAACGGAAACATATGTGTTCTACAATCTAGAAAATATTTCAGAAGATTAATGGATGATTCGTCAAACCCATAGTATGCGATAGAACGCCTTAGAAAAGTCTTAAATCTTAAGACATTCTAAGAAAGTAAATAACTAGTCACAGAAGCCAGAGCTGTAGACGTTGAAAAACCACTTCTAAAGCCACATTACGAATAAGAGATTATTTTATTGGATACGAAATATTCGTACATCTGTTTAAACAAAATTTTCTCAAAAATCTTAGAAACAGCTGGAAGTATGCTAATAATACGAAGGTCAGAAAATAAAAAGAATTACCATGTTTCGGAAGAGGAATCCCTACAGCCTGCTTCCAAATTAGAGGAAACTGGTTTTGCTCTATGCAACTATTAATTATATTAAGTATATATACATCAAGAAAGGGACTGCTATACCGCAGCATCCGCTGAGAAATATTATCAGCACCTGCCGTATCTTTTTTTAAGCTGATATCATATCACTACCCTCTCATCCACCAACCGGAAAGAGAATGCGCCTGCCGTGGGAAATTTATTCGAATAGTAGTAAGTTATGCTTTCATCGCAATTATTATTTACATCCCAAACAAATTGCCCAAAATAGGGATTTATAAGTTCAGGCTTATTTAAGTTGTCAGGTAAACTTCGTTGGCACTTAGAACCTATACTAAATGTTTTTAGGGATGATCACGTTTTCCTCATATTATTTTAATTAATTGCATTGTTAAAGAAATTCTTCTTTTCACGTCTCGTCTCTGAAACAACAAAATTTCTCAATTTTTTATATGCTATCCAATCACTATTAAATTTTGATAATTCATATATTTAAGCAGAGCACATTCCCTATCTGAAATAAGCTATCTCAAATTTGAAGGCGACCAATGGGCCTTTGGTTTATTTTATAATCATGGGAGCATACCTGTCAAAGGCTGAGACCACTTATAAATAATGCATAATAATAATGCTGAAAGTTGAACTTAATAAATAAACGGAAATATATTATCTTAGGGAATAATTTGTAATCAGACACATATATCACAGCAAGTATCAATTTATGATCTAAAATATTATTGTCGAGAGTGTCATATGTATGCAATTTAACAACCTCAGAAATAAATAATAGATCAATCAATGAACTTAATCGTTCGGATACTCTTGTGAGCTTATTTAATATCTGAGACATATCATAAGCCTCCAAACATCTGTTAAATGGATTAGAAGTATTAAAGAAATTTACGTTATAATCATCCATGCAGATTATCCTATGAAAAATTGTGCCAATGCAGGAAAAAATGCTGTCAAGTACCTCAACACACCAACACCTACATCAAGCGGTCTGTACAAAACGCCAATGCAGTACGTACGTATTCATATCTTTATATTAAAGGTAGTATTTAAAATAAATATTCAACATTAGGGCTCTACACAGAGTCAAAATTAACTTCATTACAGTTAATATAATCGCTAAAAAATGCATCAACACCCCCACCCTGCCTGTCTCTTCTATTTTTATGAAAAAAATTAAAATGGCAGGTATGACACAAGCTTCAGGTGGGATGTTGTCACTCAGCCACGTCTCAATAAAGAACGTCAGAATAAAAACAAGCTCATCAAAGCCAGTAAACATACAACGCATATTTATATGAACAACTTTCATTGTTCAATGCGGTAACCAGAATCACATCAATGTAGATATAAACAAAAGCAAAATTTCTTAAATATAATAGTTTATAAGTAAAAATTAGAGGCAACAGGTGATGTGTGAATTTAGACAACAAAATAAATGCCTTACGAATATTAGATTTAAAATAGATTTAAAATGTGTGAAAAAAGTACATATGAGAGGAAAACCAAATAATAAAAACCAAAAAATGCAGACTAGCTACAGAATTTGAAGATAATAAAAATATAAATCCATTCTCCAAGTCCATACCAAGTTAATAGTTTTTTATACGTTGTAATACCTACTTCGTCCTTTGAGAGTACATAAATTTCACCTTACAACGTCCATTGTTTTTATATATTTCACGCACATTTTTAAATAAATCGTATTTATATTTAATTAACACTGCATACGCGACTATTTCCGAATTTTTAAACAACCTACGTCACGCTTCCACAGAGACACAAATTCAACTAACTCTGATTGATCCCGGGCTGGGACCGGACTATTTTATTGTTGTTGAACTTTGAATAGTTTTTTCTTTCGAATTCTTATCAGTTTGATAGCATGAATTGATGTCGTTCTTTGATATCACAATACCCAATACTGAATGTATTTGTTTACATATCCTATCCAATAATGATGTTTTTTCATTTGCTTTGATACCGCGAAGAAGTATTTTTTTGCATTTCGTTTTTTAATAATCACGAGCCCACTGTGCAATTTTTCATGCATTCCTTGATATTGTCGAAATTTTTCGTCTATTTCTTAATTTAATCGTATTTGTGGGAACTTGCGAAATATTTTGTAACCTATATTTAAGAGCAACATTCCTCTGTAGTTTTTACATTACTTACCACTTTTCTTATATATTGGGTAGATCATTGTCATTATCCAGTCGCTTGGTATTTCTTCTTGTTCCAACGCATGCTTTATTATTTGGCAAAGTTCTTTTTGTATTGCTTCATCGGTACTTAATCATTTCTTATTGAATCTTATCTTCATCCGAGGCCTAGTTATGCTTCATTGACTTTATAACCTTCGTTTGTTTCCTGGAATATCGGTGATGATTTGTCATCGTTTATTTTCTCTTTCTGTCTGCTCTTCCGTAATCGTAATTATTTCGAGCGTGGATGCTTATTAGCTCGCAGAAATGTTCTTTCTGTCTCTAGATTATTATTTCATTCCCCTCTATTAGATTCTCATTTAATGTTGGTACATATATCATTTGATACTCTGTATCTTGCCATTTTTTCGTCTCTTTGTTTTTCGGATTCCCAGCACTTGCTGAGCTGTCTTTGTAACTACACTGCTCACTCTTTGCTATCTGCTCTCCAATTTTTTTCATTTATTTCCTTGTCTATCTGTTTCAAGTCTACTTGTTAAATACCTTTTCATATTCTTTCCTTTTATCTTCTTTTGTAATATCTTCTAATGTAATAAAGTTCCGGATTAAATGTTTTCTTTTTACACCCCTATTCCAACCTTTTGCTAATCTTTGTTTTGTATTTTGCCGTTATCAAAAAGTGGTCGTTCTATTTACTCCCCTATAACTGCTACATGCATTATATCCATGGCATGTCTAGCATCAATAATTACATACTCAACATAATTTTTTGTTCTTTCGCCTGGTGAAATCCAGGTTTGCTTGTATATATAATGATTAAAACACTTGGTACTTACTAGGATTTTAAATGATACACTTGTAGCTTTTTAATGTGTAAAGAATTAAGTCATGCGCTACCAAAATTAATCAATTTTCAGTCATAATATGCAATTAAAAATGAATTACAATTTATATAAAAAACTAAAGCATTCCACTAACGAATAATGCAAAATTAGTCTCTTTTGATGAAAAAGCCTCTTTACTTATATTCCAGTAAATGAGTTAATTACAATTTTAAAAAGACATATAGATAATGCAGACATAGAAGACAAATTAAACATTGAACTAAAACAGCAATCCTAGAAACGTTTGAAACATTAAAAAGTTACAAGTGCGTCATTTAAAATCCTAGTATCTTCAATCAAAGAACCAACTGCGGAATCCATAAACATTACTTGTTATTTGTTTCCCAATATATTCAAGATATTCTCAGACATGTTTAGGCCTCGCAACTATTCTCAAAGAGAGTTATGTATAAACTAAACTAAAGTTTCAAAGTTCTGTCTAATGGAGGAGGGTTTTTTTTTGACTGCCTCTTCAAATTTATCACACTTTCAATAATTGGGGTATTTCCGCAGTCAAGCTGCGTGTTTGTTAGGTTTTTACCGCCGTATATAGCTTTTTTCATTTCGAGAATTTCCAAGTAATTTAACAGTCTGCTTTTATTCCAGCTATGTATTTGACATTACCACCAATTTGACATTATTGGTGTTAAAACAATAGTTCTGATCTACACAATTTTCGGCAAAATTGAGTATTTATTTATGTTCTTTTAGACTATCATTAAGAGATCTATTGTTGTTTTTTATCATTTTATCTATAATGCTGGGCTGATATCCATTATTCCTTGCGATATTTTTGATTAAAGGAAAGGAAATGATTTACGGTTACAGGCGCATCAGCATCTAAGGCTATTTAGCGACTGGACCTACAGCTTAACGTGGGTTCCGAACCACGTTCATCAGCTACCGACACAAACCCAGGCCAGCACCCCCCTCAGGCTATCAACCCTTGATTATGTGCCTATTCATAAGTCTATCATGAACCTACCGACTGGCGAGTGACCAACGTAGAACACTTCTCAGAAGATATCCGATCTTACCCAGCCTCTAACTGGCGTGACTGAGGGGTAATTCGTTGTCGGATTTTACACTCTTGCCTAGAAACGATCACAGACATTTAGGTGTAGATATGTGTGGGCGTTTGTATATGTAATGTGAGTGTATATAAGTGTGTGTCTAGGGTAGTAAGACGGACAGAAGAATTAAAGAAAAACACCCATACGAGCGCTGGAATTGAACCAGCTACCTTTGGATTGCCGCGGCCGGCTATTTTTGATTAGATTGAGTTCTTTTTCATAGCTGTATTTTGTAAATGGAATCGTTATAAGTCTGTGGGTCATACTACGAAAGGTGGCCATTTTTACATTCTATGACTGATTTGAACTTGCGTGAATAGTAATTTATTCGATGTTATTATTATTTTTTATATCTAAAAAATTTAATGAATTATTCGTCTGTATTTCTATCGTGAACTAGATTTTTGTGTTCACACTATTTAAATATTCAAGAAATTGGCCCAACAGTCTTTCGGTACCCATCCATATGCAAATAATATCAACATACCTGGCTCAAAAATGTATGTCTTGTATAATTACTCTCGTTAACTAAATTGTTTTCAAAAATAACTATGTAAATTTCTGCCAAAAGGGGGTTCCCATTGGTAAACCGTTCGTTTGTTTGTAAAATTTTGAATTGAACAGAAAATAATTCTGTTTTGAACGTACATTGATAGCTTCTATGAGATCAATTTTGTATAGGATTTCAAAATTACTATTAATTCTTTCATTGAGGATATTTTTAAAATCTTGTACCGGAATGGAGGAAAAAATGCTATTTATATCGAACGAAACTAACTTTGCATTGGGCGGTATCTGTATATTTTATAGATACCTATAGAATATATAGATATTATATTGATATATTTTAATTTTGTTGTTAGTTCTATTGTATTCTTGATTGCTTTGGGCGAGTTGAAATCGATAAATAATGGTATATCACTGTTCAGTTGTTTGTAAAGTTTCAGTTGTTATATGCAGGAGCATTTACATAAGAAACCACTGATGGTCTCATTAGAATGTCATCTTTATGCAATTTAGGCATTCCCTATAAGACTGGAGATTTTGAATTCACGGAATCTAGTTTAGATTGTGATATATTTAAGGTTTCATTTGTTTTGTGTGTATGTTTTTGTAATCTCTATTATAGTGGTATGATATTTTTGGTTGGATCGTTCTTGTGTTCTCTACAGTTTCTTTTGTTGAGGAGTGTGTTTATTTTTAGTAAGTATTCTTCTTTTGTTAGAATAATAACATTATTACCTTTGTCAGCTTTGGAAAGAATTAAATTGTTCTGTTTAATTTTGTTACGAAAGTTATTAATTACTCTGAGTTCGTTGGAATAGTTGTTTTTTATTTTATTGTTTAGTATTATATTTGCAATGTTATATTTTGCTAATTGACTTTTATATGGTCGTAAGGCCGAAACATGTGAGAGAATATCTTGAATATATTGTGAATCAAATACCAGGTGTTTTAATCATTATCATTGTTACTATGTTTCACCAAGCCATCAATCCAACCGCGCTATCAATCGAAACTAATATATCGTTATATTGAAACCTTGTACTGCTTATTATCATTCTTTTACCCGCCGCAAAATCTACCAATCTTCATTCAGCATTTCTTTTTTTATACATTTCTTCTCTCCCCATTTTTGTGTTATATCTCCTAGTAATACTTTCCCTTTTTTGTATTATCTCCATTTGTGATGTATCTCCATATGTGAATTTAGGCTTTACAAAAGACTTAAGGTTAAGCATATACCAAAAGTTGATAGCCTCAGAGGTGACCTGAGTTAATTGGTAGCTGATAACTGTTGGTTTGAAGCCCTTCTTAAACTGTAGATACAGTTGCTAAATAGCCTCAGTTGCTCATGCACTCCTAATTCCTAAATCATTAACCTTTTCCTTCTACAATTTTCAAAGTAGCGAAGTTATATAAATAAACCCATGGTTTGTATGATATCCTATATATGACAGAAGTTTAATTCTGATAGTTATATTTTAATAGTTTTTAGTATTAATGATATTACCTCAAATGCTAAAACAACAAATGCGAAGCAAATTGCAATAGTGCAATATTGTTGACATGTCCGTATTATTGCCATACATAGCTCTTATTTGAATAATGATGCCTGCACTATGATATACAATACACACTCGGAACGGCAACTAAAAAAAAACTTCGTATCGTTTTCTTGCACGGTTACAAATTTGCTTTTCCACCCATTAGCTGTAACTATAATTAATCTAATTATACACCTTTGTTTTATATAAACCTTATTTCTTGGAATATACGATTACATAGGATTTTGTTCTGTGTTTCATTTTATGGTTTTGTAGGCGTATTCGCATAACCATTTATTCCCATATCTTTATCACATATATTTTTTGATTAATAAAGCCTATGAAGAATATATCTTGGGTCAATGATCGGTTAGGAATAGTCTCTATTTTATTAGCTATAAAATTTATTTTAATTTCATACCGATGATAAGTACAGTAATATCCAACATCATAAACGTTTCTATACAATATGTTGTAAATGCAAAATAAAATAATGACACTTTAATGTATTAACAGCCACCATAAGTATTTAAATTTATAGTCGAATGATATATTGATTGATATATGTTTGATAAAACACAGATCTTGTCATGACGAAGATTTCTTTTATCTTATGCTCACATAACGCATTCAATATGATATATATCTCTCACCGAATTGTTCCCCCAATAAATTGATTGTTGCGTTGGCTATATGACATGTGGAGCCATTCTGTTCAAACCACCTCCTCCAGGTCAGTACCATTCAAATTCGGAATTAAATAATCTACATAATTGAATAACAATGCCAAACTTGCTGGGAACGACGATGAATTGATAAATTTGGATCTTCATCAACACTGCCAGCAACAGCGGCGATATTTCCTTGGGAACGCACAGTTTTTTTGTCTTGTTTTTGTTCTAATATCGAGAAATGTGAAATGCATTCGGAATTTGTCGATAATTCGGCGAATACATCACAAAGTGCTCTATAAGTTTAGCGCACATAACACTGATTTTGATAATAACGTCAACGTCAAATGTTCCATGATGATTTGCCAGAGTATTGAGATACAGATTTACAGACTTGCGCGTAAACTCACAGTTCATTTGATGGTGACCCCTAGCGGAATTTCGGACATATAAAAAAAATTACCCTTTATATAAAAAAATCACTCTTTATATAAAGTAGAGTGGGGCAAAATGACGCGCTTAAGATTTAAATGATTATAAAAACCACAAACCCGAAAAGAACATTTTAATATATAAAGAACTCAAGCATTACATCCAACTACTACGCAAAACAACACATTTTCGTGACAAATCAGAAAAACTTATCTATTAATAAATACAAATATCATGACATACAAAACATGACTTGCCCTATATGTGAGGCTGAGACAAAAGTTCGATTAGTGTGGGCCAAATGTTCGCACAAGCTTTAAATGCATAAATCGCATTAAAAATACCCAATTTGTGTCAAACCACGTACACTCTTCATGTCACCACTTTTTGCAGACCTTACACTGAATCCATTCTTCAATGGCAGGGTCTTCATAGGGTTCATGGCACCCTGGACACACATCATCAGTTATTTTCGCCTTTACCTTAACCTTCTTTTTTGATTCACTCGTACCATCCTCTGTAATTTTTCTATGTATTTTTGCACGCGTTGAATTTCTTAACTTCTCTTCAGCCACACCTTCCAGTTTTAATTTATCAGAAGTGCTAGAAAGAATTAGAGATTATTTCCTTCTTTTCTTCTTTTTTGTTCATCTTTTAAGAAGTGGAATTATGTCCTTAGATGACACTAGTGTTTTCTCTGCATGTTCTTGAGTTAATGCAGACTTCAACTTCTCTGGTGTTAAGGGTTGACCGCGATGTTTCTTGTTATAACCAAACGGCTTTAACAAGAAACATCGCGGTGACTTCTTATTGTCGAAGAAACTTCTGATTGTCACTATTTACTAGTTTTGATTGATTGCGCCGTTGGCTCTTGGTGAAACATAGTAACAATGATAATAATTAAAACACTTGGTATTTGTTTCACAATATATTCAAGATATTCTCTAACATGTTTCGGCCTCGCGACCATTCTCAAAGAGAGTTATGTATAAACTAAACTTATGTATAAACAGTTTAGTTTATACATAACTCTCTTTGAGAATGGTCGCGAGGCCGAAACATGTTAGAGAATATCTTGAATATATTGTGAAACAAATACCAAGTGTTTTAATTATTATCACTATTTACTAGGTCAATAACAGAATCGCTGTTATTTAATTGGAGATTGATTTCATTTGCATTCTTATCTGTGACCTTTGATAGGAGAACATCAAAACTTTCAAAAACAACTTAAGCATTTTACTCCACTGTCCACAGTTGAGCAACGTTTATAAGCTTTACCTAATAATTTGGCAATCTGAAAGTGAGTAATATTTCACCCGGCATTTGTTGCCAACAATTCGTCTGCATAAAATATTTTAATGCTTTAAAATAACAGCGACCCAAAGTCTGGATTCTATGACTGCTGTGGGGAGGTATCGTCAATAGATGAATAAAGTTGTCTCTGCAATAATTTACCGCTTCTAAACTCTCGTGGGAAGAATGGTTGTCGAATATGAGAAGAACAGGATGTTCTTTATCTGGTGTAACCTTGGAGCGAAAATGTTTATGCCACTTTATAAATAAGTTGCTATTTATGTATCCAGAGTCCGAACACATTGCTATAGATTCTCGTGGAGCCCCATGCATCAGCTCGTTTTTCATTCTCTTTCGAGGAAATATTATCGCGGGAGGAAAAACATTACCCTCCGTACTTATAGCGCAAACAATACAGACTAATTCCCCACGCTTAGCTGAAGATATTTTTCCCACAAAGTTCTTGCCTTTCGGGCTAATAATTTTTGGTATTTTGTTAGGAACGGTTGAAATACCACTCTTATCCATGCTGTAGATAGCACTTGGTGGAAAATAAATTGTTTTCAACAATTCTGGTAGATTTTCAAAAACCAAACTAACTTCAAAATTCGTCAAACCCAATCATTATTGCTAAACTAGTGGCGTGAGGAGCCTGCAATGACAGATTGTATTTGTTAATAAAACTATTTGCACAATCTTTGCCAGCTAGTTTTGAGTTTGGTTTAAATCGTTTTTTTTATGTTGTTTAAAATTGCATACTCATACGCGATTTTTCGTAAAGTTTTAAACGTGATACCATAAAACCTGTTTATCCAGATTTTGGCAGTGTTCTATCTCTTTCAGTGATTTTAATCTCTTTCGTAGAGTAGATTTATCTATTCCAAGCTCTTTTGCGAGGATTCTTTTGGAAATACCTTAATTTATTTTTTGTCCAGCTGTTCGCAACTTTTCTTCCGTACATGTTTTCTTATTTGTTTTTCTTTTATATGACCTAAAGCAAATAAACCTTATAAGAAAAATTACAAATAGTGTGGTTGGGGAAAAAGTCCGCTTGCGGACTACTGCTCTACACTGAACATCGGACATTTGCCCCATATGTCGCGGAAACTAAAAAATAGTTTGTTGTCTCGTGTAGCCGTACGGTAGGCAGTACCATATGTATTATATATTCTTAAAATATAACCTAAAAGTTATGTTTTAGGAACATACAAAGCTAGAACTATTGATTTCATGAAATATCTTAAATATTTAGATGAGAACATAATGTATATTATGTTTATCCAAAAAAAAACTTACCGCATATTTTTCACAATACCGTTTAAATTTCTTAGATACTTAATTAAACACATGGAAAACTAATATAAATTAGTGTACACGTTGCCAGATTTTACTGTAGGACTTTGCTCCACACGGACTTTTGCCCCACTTTACTCTACCCTTAAGAAAATAGATAACCTTCATTAGTTTCATTATGTTTATAGAATGTTAACTTTGAGGCATGGGCAATATAGATTTCGTCAATTTTTAATATAATTGCTAACCTTTAAGGAAAGGGTTTACGGTTAGAAGCGCATCAGCATCTTAGGCTATTTAGCGACTGGACCTACAGATTAACGTGGGTTCCGAACCACGGTGATCAGCTACCGATAGCACCTCCCTCAGGCTATAAACCCTTGGTTATGTGCCTATCCATAAGTCTATCAGGAAGCCTACCAACTGACGAGTGACCAACGTAGAACACTTCTCAGAAGGCATCCGGCCTTACCCAGCCTTTAACTGGCGTGACTGATGGGTAATTCGTTGTCGGATTTTACACTCTTGCCAAGAAACAATCACAAACATTTAGGTGTGGATATGTGTGGACGTGTGTGTGTATATGTGAGTGTATATAAGTGTGTGTGTAGAGTAGGAAGTAAGACGGATAGAAGAATTAAAGAAAAACACCTATCCGAGCGCTGGAATCGAACCAGATACCTTTGGATTACCAGGCAGGCGACTAACCCACCAGACCACCGCAGCCGGCAATTGCCAACCTTTGTTTCCACTATTTGGTGTATTGTAAATCTGGTAGGTAGTATCTGAAACTAGAATGTAGGTACTGCTGATTGTGATTAGTCCTTAATGTTTGATATTTTCAACCTTTGCCACAGACATTTATAAATTTTATTTATATCTTAAGCACGTCGAATAACTTTAGGATGAGGTTTCCACTCATACTAAAACTCATTGAAAAAACTTGACACGCATTTTGCTAAACAAGTTAGCATCATTAGCAGAAAAACAACAAAGCCAACAAAAATAATTTCAGCACTAAAAACTGAGATTAAATTCGTTCTTAGAGAAATTTATCGGCACTAGTGCTAAAATATAATGCAATATATTATTAAAATAATCAAAACCGATAAAGCTAGACATGGTAGCTAATTGAACAACATTATATTTCACGTTAAGCTTTTACATATGGGATATTACGATGATTTTAATATAATAAACTAAAGGAAGTCTTTTGTGGATTTCAAATTATTGTCCCATATTTTCACCGACTTCACGTCGGTTGGCTTATACATGTAATTTTCTTGCTTCTATACATGTAAATTTCTTTGAACTGTGTCCAATGGGACAACAGTTGTTTGATTATGGATAGGGACGTTTGGTTTTTAGTGGTAAATCTCTTAGTTTAGTGTTTCACACCGAAGGTTCCAATAGAAGATTTAATTTACTCGACCCTGCCAAAAGGACTCACTGAATTTCTTGCCTTATTGTCCATCAGTTTTTCCTTGAATAAATGGCCTCATTGGAGATTTTTTGTCTGTTTAAAACATTTTTCTTCTGGTGTTATTGAAGCAGCCGTTTCAAGCACATTGTTGGTGATTTCTTCATATTTCACTGTTATTTCCATATACCCTGAATCTTGTAACACAGCAAAGTGGTTCAACATAGTCATTTCAAAATCGCTGCCCCTATCCAACAGTTTCCCAGAATCCACTCTGTCCTTTTCTAACCTTACCATTCTTTCGCGCTCTCTTCGCAAGTTAATTCTGCTTAGTTAATTAAGCTTAGGCTCAAAGCTTCATTGCACTACTCAAACCCCTTAATATATATATATATATATATATATATATATATATATATATATATATATATATATATATATATGTATATATATATATATGTATATATATGTAGTTCTTTGGACTGCGCCCAATTAGACAACAGTAGTCGGGAGTTATGCACTCCAACCGCTGGGTTCTACAATCTCATATGGAACATACAACAACCTGCTTCTCCGCCAAAATGAGTATTTTGTTACTTGCTTGACCGAGACCGAGCTCCACCCATCTCCTACATTGGAGAGTATATGTTTCGTCTGTTGGTGGTGAGACTCATCAGGGTACCGACATATGCTCTCTCGCAAAGAACAGGGAGACCCTATCCACACTTTCGCCGACTTCTTGTTGGATGGATTATACATGCAGTTTTTGATTTCTTTGGACTTTCTTTTGATTTCTTTGGCGGAGACGCAGGTTGTGGTGTGTTCTACACGAGATTGTGGAGCGGTTAGGGTTTATAACTCCCGACTACTGTTGTCTCATTGGACGCAGTCCAAAGAATTCAAAAACTGCTTGTATAAACCAACCGACGAGAAATCGACGAAACTATAGGTTGTTTGATTGTGGATAGGGTCTCCCTATTCCTGGCGAGAGAGCAAATGTCGGTACCTTGAAGAGTCTAACCACGAACAGATGAAACATATGCTCTCCAATATAGGGGATGGGTGGGGCTGGGCATCGATCAAGCAACTAACAGAAAATTAATATATTATTACTTTCTTACTGCTATTACATTACGATTCCTGGAAAGGCTAACATCAATATTCTCCATTAGTTTGAACGTTTCGTGATCTATTGCCTTTACAATATGTTTGTGCTCTCTGAGCCCTTCAATGAATTTACATATTTGTGTTACTTCACAAGTTACCTGAGAGAGAGTCCATTAGGAGTGCATAGATGAATACGTTAAGAGCATACCTAGATGAATAGCAGCATGTGACCATTTGAATGGAGTGGTTACATTGTGCAAAAGCTTGAATAATGAATTTTTTAATGCAAACTTTAACATTTGTTATTCACGATAAAATAAATGAATAAATAAATATAAAGTCCTATTGTGATGCGTTTCCTTTTTCCGTCATAGCAATATGGCATAATTCGTGACAAAGGAAAAAAAACATTTTCAGCATTCAAATCGGCCAATATTAATTAATTTCTTTTATCACGATTCGAAATCTATAGAAGATTTCCTAGTGACATTTCTCAATATTTTAGACGTGACATTTTGGTAAGCCTCAAAATTAATCAAATCACTTTTATACTCCCACAACTTAAAATAATATACCAAACAAAAATTATAACGGAACTACGATACCGAAGTGACGATGATGATGATGCTGTCGATCAATGGCATTCAATTTAAGGTTTGATAAACGTACTGGGTGAGTATGTAAAACATCGATATAAAAAGAATGGAGTATCAAAAATATGTACATTAGCATTAACATATGTTTCAATTCAGTTGCAAGAATCGTAACGCATTGCTAATGAGCTCTCCAATTTGAATATTTTTTATTTGTTCATTTGAGTTACCTATAAGTGATTGATTGTGACCTTTTTAAATTAATGTGTATACCATTTTATGGTTCTTAAATCTTATTACGATGGATTTTGAAGGCATGCAGTAAACCGTTAAAACCAGTGTATTAACTAACATTTGCATATGATTTGCTGAAGTAAATATTCTATCAAATTAAGTTAGTATTTAATAATGACACCCAATGTAGACTCTTAAGAAATAAAACTTACTACTAAGATAGCTGGGCCACATGTAGATTGCTGAAAAATGATTGACTGAATCAGATGGAAATATGAAAGCAGTAAAAACAGTGAATATTTTATAAAAATCTGTATTACGAATTCAGCTAAGACTAAATGTAAAGTAACAGATTATTTTTTATCAACTTTACTACGAAAAATCAGTTGGATTTTCAAACAATTTCAATGGAAACGAAAACAAACTAAAAAAAATGAAATATAGCAATTGGTGGTTGGTGTGGAAGATTACATAAGTACCCCCAAGTTTCTCAACTTGGGGGTCGCGTTTAGGAATATGGGAAGTCGCAATTTGTTCAAAAAATAAGACTCGTATACTAAACATTCTTATATTACAGTATTTTTACTTAAAAAAAAAGTGTTCAAAAATTAAATATTACCAGGTAATAACAACATAATAAAATAAACTGAAATAAGGTAATAGCCACAGTTGTTTGAAATAATAATTGAATGCGACGGTTGATTTTGTTTTTCACTTAAAAGTTTTTCTATACATGGATCATTATTGGAAACACACATAAGCAAATTATTTTACAGTGATAATAGACGTTTTCTATATTTAGTTTTTAAATCCACCATTGCTTAGCACGAGGAGCTTTTTCCGCATAAGTAAGAAGCAGCGAAGGGAATCAATGTTTTCAAAGTTTCCGTTACTAGGCTTCCATATTCACATCGTCGTGCAAGTCAAAACTTATCTAAACCTTCAGTTAAAAATTCTAGTTGTAGAGTTTTGTCAGCCGATATTTCAAGAAGTTTGTGAATCTCAGCAGGTAATTCAACAGCTGCAACATTTCTATCAAACGGATTGAGAACTCATCTTTTCGACAAATCATCCATACGCGTAAATGCGTTTTCATGTTCTTCAACACGGGATCAATAACAGAAATTTCTAAATCCATATTTTTGGTAATAAAATCCTAAGTTAAAGTGAGTACACGGAAATCGTGTTTTTCAAGGCGTATAATCCATATACCAAGCTTCTTGATAAAGGTATTGGCTTTCCCTGCCATTAGTAAAATGTTTTTGTTATGGCCTTGTAAACTCACGTTCAAGTCATTCAAATGTAAAAATAAATCAGCAATAAAGTTTTTCCATCTTGTAAAAACTCCGAAAATGAGTTATTTTTATCTGCAAAAACGATTTTCAATTCATCTCGCAACAACACTTTTCTATGACATCTACCTGACTGATAAAAATGATTTTTCATAAATCAGGATACTGAAAAAACAACGAATCGTCTCCGTTTTAACCGGCTGATATAAAACTTTGATAAACGTGAAATTAACATATTGTAGTGAGGGAGTTGCAACATTTTTTGCGTAACTTTTTGGCTATATAGCGGGTCGCGATACTAAAAAGGTTGAGAAACGATGGCATAGAGACTGGACCATCGAAGAATCGCACTAACGATGCAGTTCGTGAAAAGTTGATGGACAAGTATAGGAGTAAGAATTTTGATTGCAATAATGATGTTACAATACTGTGATTTTTAATAACATAATAGCTTTCAAAAAAACACTGCACAATAATTTTGTTATCGAACATTTTCTTCTCACTGTTTTTGATCTTGGATCTTAAATCGAATTCAATTTCAAAACGATTTGTACAGTTTATAATTTTTTTTTAAATATTTGCAGAACAAAAAACAAATGCAGAGTTACTATTTCTCTTACAATTACGAATATTTACATATTACCAATGTTATCGTAATAGTTTACAGGTAAATGGGCTCTCATAACTCCTCTCCCTTTAAGGCGAATAAGTGAAGTCAACGAACTCGTTTCGAGAGCCTCTTCTTGACACCGGTTAAGGATGTTAAATCTAAAATAGGTCACCATTCAATGGGGTGGATATCTTTTTTTGCGGGTGGCTTCAAAAATATGGCTTGTTTTTGTACCGTCTGGATCAATTTTAGGTAGATTGTTTTTAACTTGATTGGCATATATTCTGATTTCATATTTTTGGTAGATTAAATTGCTCCCATAATGCCTTTTTTGTTTTTCTTGATTTTCGGAAACACATTTTATGCATATTTGAATCGTTTCATCGCTGGGTTTTACGATCAAACCTTTATGTGTCTTAGTGACAGTCATCTGACATTGCCTCTAATATGCTCGGGCAGATAAAGCTATAAATGATTGTTTTTTACAATATAATCCGTATAATTGTTTGTTCTATGTCTGTCATTTGGCAAAAGTTTTATACAAAAATATTATGATATTTTGTGATGGTGTAAGGTACTTTGCGCATTTAAATAATCAACTGTATCTTTGCATTATTTTCTTAATAACATATTCATTTTAATAACCGTTTAACCTTAGCTTTGTTATATGTGTCCATCTTCTTCGTCTAGGGTGCCAGCTACTTTGCAGCTATAACAGCTATACAGCTACAACAGCTATTTTGCAGCGCCATACTAATAAATTTTACTTTTGCACTATCTATGAAGTGTTTTGTATGAGAGAAACATATTAGGTAAGTACATATATTGAAATTATTCTTTTGTAGCGTTGTTGTAGTTGTTCAAGGTATTTTATGATATGTTACAGTAAAGTACTATGGATTTTATTTATTTTGCGATTCGATATGTGTCAATGTAGCGGATCAAGGTATGTTTAGTATTGATATTATTGGTTTTACAAGTATAAAATTTCATAATCGTTTCATCAAAGCACTCCTTAGGGAGTTCATCTCAAGAAACTTGTAAATCTTCACGCTTGTTGAGAATTCATTGGAAGGTTAGAATGGATACCATACCCCGTACGCCTATCATAATACAAATATGTAATAAAGGCGATAGATCGTGGAAACGTGCAACCAAAGAGAGGATGTTGATGTTGGTCTCTTTCAAGAATCGTAATATAATCACTGCCAGATAAGGACAGGAATTGTTTTATCCAAATATATGACCAAATACATACAGCCTTATTTTTGATCCCAAATCGTCCTTACATATTTATACTACAGAGAGAATATATTTATCCTTGCTTCACACAACTGGTTAAAAAAATAATAAATCCTTTTGTTGACTTTTATTCAATGAAATAATCTAGGTCTGGTAAGGAACTTCCTTCTAAATACTTCGTAAATTGATTAGACTGGGGATTGTATACAACACACATATGTGTAGATGTATTTTAACAAATTATTTGATAACAATGCTCCACAGTAATATTTAAAGCTCCTTACCAAGCTCCTTACCAAGGAAGCTCCTTACCAAGGAAGCTCCTTACCAGACAGATTATTTCATTGAATAAAAGTCAACAAAAGTATTAATTATCACCAGATTGTGTGAATCAAGGACAAATATCTTGAATGTTGCACATCTGCAAGGAATAACAAGGAATAGCACCTTGTGGCCATTTGAATGGAGTGGCCACATTCTGCAAAAACACTTAATCACAATACGATTTTTTTTCTTTTTATATTCACAGTACATACATTGTTGCGTTTTTTTCGATTATAGTAAAATGATACAATTCGTGATAAAGAAAAGCTTTTTTCCGCGTTCAAATCGGCCAATATGAATTAAATTTCTTTTTATCAAGGTTTCGATTCCACACAAATTCACTAGCCATGCGATCTCACGCCCTTGTATTATTTTTATGGGGTTATGTCAAATCTCTGGTTTATATCAATAAACCCCGAGCAGTTCTTGACCTTAAACGAAATATTCAGGTTAACATTGAAAACATTCCACGCGATCTGTATGAAAGAGTAAGTAAAATTGGGTATTCAAGATAGAATAAAAATTATCGGATTATCACTTGTAGTTATCATTGTGCCTCATTTTAAGTTCTGGTTGTCGAATTAGTCCCCGTCTTGAAGATTTCTTGGTGCTTTCTGATTATTTAAACCCATATATAAACAACAAACACTGTACAACAATTTTGTTATCGAACGTTTTCTTCTCACTGATTTCGACCTCGGATCTTAAATCAAGTTAAATTTCAAAACGAATTGAATATTTTTAAAATGTTATCTTTTAAAAAAGACGTTTACAGAACAAAAACAAATTCAGTTACTGTTTCTTTTGCAATTACGAATATTTACATATTACTAATGTTATCTCAGGAGTTTACAGAACTGTGGGAAATCGGGCTGGTTGTAACCCTTCTAGTCCATAACTCCTCTCCCGTTGTGGCGAATACATGAGAGTAAACGAACTGTTCTCGATCGCCTCTTCTTGGCATTGGTTAGGGAAATTTTTCTTTTCCTTAAGCCTAAAACAGGTCCCCATCCGATGGGGTGGATATTTTCTTTTGCGGGTGACTTCAGGAATTGGGTCTGTTGTTTTTAATTTGATCCATTGTTTTTAATTTGATTGGCATCTTTTCTTCTTTCCGGTTTTTGTAATAGATTTCACTAGCCACAAGTATGCAATGTTATGATTTGATACATATGTAATTTTATTCTACTGATATTAACTTCAAAACTACACAAGTTACGTTCCGTTTTTGAAAATGCCAAGTTTTGTGCCTGAAAACGTGCATTTACGGCACACGCATTACTTTTCTTGTTTCATTAAAAGAAAAAAGGCACTGAAAGGCATCGTTTGCTGGTGGAGAGTTACAGTGAGCATGCACCAACCATAAGAACATGTGAAACGTGGTTTCGACAACTCAAATGTGGTGAATTCAATGTTCAAGACAAAGAACGTCCTGGTAAACCGAAAACATTTGAAAATGTGGAATTCCAGGAGTTATTGGATGAAAACCCAACACAAACTCAAAAACAATTTTCAGAAAAGTTGAATGTGAGCCGAGTTGCAATTTGTGAACGATTACTAGCAATTGGAAATATCCAAAAGATGGGAAGATGGGTGCTACATGAATTGAATGACAGGCAATTAGAAAATCGAAAAATCGTCAGTGAACTGTTGCTTCAAAGGTATGAAAGAAAGTAATTTCTGCATCGAATACAACGGGTGATTTATTTCGAAAATCTCCTTGGTCGCCAAATCGCCAAATCCAAGGCCAAATTGCTTTGGTCGCAAGACCATCCTTTGTGTCTAGTGGGGGACCAGGTTGGTGGCGTATATTATGAACTGAAACCTGGAGAAACCTGGATGGAAAGTGTTATCGCACTCGAAGTATTCTCCATACCTGGCTCCATCCGACTACCACCTTTTCACATCGATGGGGCATACGCTTGCAGAGCAGCACTTGGCCGATTTCGAAGAATTTAAAAAATAGCTCGATGAATGGTTTAACTCAAAGGAGAAATTGTTCTCTTGGAATGGCATCCATAAATTGCCTGAGAGATGAGTAAAATGTATGAAATGGTCACTACTTTGAATAAATATATTTTAATTATTCCATTGTAAATAACAAATATTCTTTAGCGATAAAACCGGAAAAGAATCACCGACACACTGATAAATTGCTTCCATGTCCCGAAGCCTCATGTCTAAAAGTTTGGAAAATTCAAACATTCAATTTTTTTATTGAAACTGTTTTTCTTTTACTCATTTACGTAATCATTATTTTATTATAACTCTTACTGGTGCCAAAGAAAACTAGACACCAAATGATCAATGTACCTAAAATTTATCAGTAAAACTAATAAGCAGTATTTCTTCCATTGGTATGTATGCATGCCTATATGCGATTTAGCATGCTGTCGATATGTAAATGCTCAATTTGCAAAGAGCAGCTCTTTCAGTTTTCGCAAGATAAGAGGAGGATTGTTTCATTTCTTGGATTCCCTTTCCTAACTATGTTTATTCCCATGACATTCATGTCAGGGGAATTTGCTAGCTACCCTAACTTTGTAATTCCCTCCTCTTTAAGAAAATTTTATACTGCTCTTGTTCGACGAGGAAGTGCGTTGTCATCCATGAAAACTAATCCGCCGCACACTGCGCCTCGGAACGGACGCACAACAGGATTTAAAACTTCTTCGATGTACAGAGCACCAGTGATTCTTTCCTCATAACACCACCCCAAAACATCACATTCCCATCTTCAAATGAGACGTGGTTGAGCCGTTTCTAGTTGGGCGTGTCAACCTGGAGCTCTCCAAACTAATGTTCTTGAATCAAAAACCAAGCCAATTCTCGTTATCGAGCCCATTGCAAACCTTATATATTTTCGTTGAGGGGTTAGTTTGGAAACACGTAAAGATTTTCTGCGATGAAAATGTACGGCTTTCAGTCTGCGTGTTATCGTTTGTCGTGAAATATTTACTCATTCAAGCCTAATAAACTCTCTTGATATACCACTTGTATATTTCAGACGATTTGTTCGAGCTATCATTGATATCTGCCAGTCTTGTACAGCTGTTGGACATAGTTTTCTACCACTTCTGGGCGACCTTTTACGCCATTTGTCTCTTGGTACTTTTTTTTTGAATGCTCGATACAGCACTTTGGGAAACACCTGCAGATTTTTGCCAACTGTAGATTTTAGGGTTTTTGACAGTTTTCCTTCGTCACTTATTAATATTTAACTTTGTTATCTTTTGTCCGTCCTCTTCATCTGCCTAACAGCTATTTTAATGTTTTAACAATTATATTAATCAATCCAACAGTGAGAAGAAAACGTTCGATAACAAAATTGTTGTACAGTGTTTGTTGTTTATGTAAATATATGTGTATATATATATATCTATATATATATATATATATATATATATATATATATATATATATATATATATATATATATATATATATATATATATATAGTATTATATTGTTTTTAGGTGTGTACTCAACGTTTATTGAGAATTCCTTGTTTTCTAATAGTACCATTAGACTGCCGTTCCTTGAGTGAATGGCTAAACTGGTTAGATGTTCTATAATGATTTACTGAACGTATTAAACAAATATTTGCATCCTAATACCTGATACCGTGATAAGTCAAATAAGTCAATGTTAGGGCATATTTAACAAAAATGCCTCTACCTAGCTATTAAAACTATACAGCAAAAAAAAAGGTCAAACCGAAAAGGAAGTAATATTTCTATCTAAAATGGTATTTTGTTTTTTTGAACGGGCGAAATAAGAGGTGGGGTTACCTTCAAGGACTATTGATTTTAAAGGCAATGTGATTAGGTTAATAATTTGTATCATTTAGTTGTATTATAATACTGCTTTAGTATCTGCATATATATATATATATATATATATATATATATATATATATATATATATATATATATACCTTAATTTATGTGAAGTAACATTCAATAGCATTAACAAATAGCAAAAACAAATTCCGACAAATGCCGTGGCTACTTGTGACAAGGCACTTTCTATCCATCCAATTTTCGAGCACTTTTTCAAGCAATTGAGGTCTTATGCCCGCAATTTTTCAAGTTATATTGGCTTCGAAGGTGTAACCAGCCGATAAACCTGCAACTATTGGCTGGTTTATCGGCATCGACCAAAGATTTAATTTTCCCTTATTCCATCCAACTAATTGTTCCCTCAATAAATCGATTGTTCTGTTGACTGAATAACATTAGGAGCCCTCCTGTTGGAACCACTTTTCCTTATTTGCCAATTTGCCAGACTATTGAGACTCAGATTTACAGATTTGCGCGCCAACTCAGTTCGTTTGATAGGATATATTTATGAACATTTTTTTTTTGACGCAGTCCAAGAAAATCTAACACTACATATATATATATATATATATATATATATATATATATATATATATATATATATATATATATATATATATATATATCCCGAAATTCATCGTGCGGGTGCCGGTCGAAAAGCCAGGTTATACCAGTTCTGGCAAAAGTAAGAAAAAAAACCGTCACCGCGGAAAATAAAGGACATTATTGAACAAAATAAATGATAAAATGTGTAACCAATCGAATGAAATTGTACATTAAGATATATTCCTTAGCTAAATTTTGGCAGAATATAGCAATATCAGACTATCTAAGAACGATCACTCATTCAAAATGAAGTTATTCCAAGACTTCGGTTACATAAAATGATATTGAATTGGTCCATCGGATAGTGGGTAAGAATCCCGAATAAAACGATCATCGCTAAAAAGAATGTTTTGTGAAAATTCTAATGACTTTACTTGAATCATTTTGACAAATGTTATCGGCTCTTCCATAATATACGATACCACTTTTTATAAATAGAAACTCTTCAGTTTTTCAAATAGGAAGGCACAAAAATACAGCTGTGATTCTCTGACATCCTCCAGGGAGAGCATGGGTCCACTAGATGAAGTGCAACCAGGTGAAGATACAGTGCTCATTATGGAATATTGATCATAGCATATGATGTTCATGTATTCTGGGCAAGTTATTTCAAAAGATGACCCATTTAGGCAAAATTTCAAAATTGTACAACAGTTGGCACGTTTCTTTCCACAAAAAGTATTATTGCTTATTGTGATATATACATTGGTATATAACAGAAAGAAATTAAGTGACCTATTTAATTTTAAATATTGACTTATGAAAATATCACAAAAACAGCAAGAATTTATAGACCGCCTTAATTAAAGTATTATCACTGGTTTATTAAACTAGGTTTGCTAAATTTATCAGTAACGTTCGATTTTTCAAGGTCTTTTGGCTAACACGCTCTTATTGCATTTGATTTTAGCACAGTTTTACCTTGGATGACCTTTCTTATTGCCATTTCATTGAAAATGATATTAAAAAGATAGACAAGGTCATTCATACCCTCATCTAACTGTTACATACCATAAACCAAGATTGTCATCATACGGATTATCTAAAAGAGTGGGTGTGTGAAGAAAATTAGTTTTGAATGTTGATATTCTACGAAATGTCACATTTCGAAGATTAATAAATATCAAGTGCAAATTTGGGTGGGCTTCTTTTCTGACATTACTGAAAAAGGAAGTATTTGAATTTTGTTTTTGATTTTGATTATTTTAAATAAATGAAGGTTTTTTTTAATACAGTAAAACTCGGTTACAAAGTATAGGATGGGGTCTTAATAATCGGTACGTTATATAAGAAGTTCGTTTAAGAAAATGAAAATATGTATGTACCTACATATACATATGTAATTAGATTTTTATGGTTTTTATTAACTCTTGACAAAAATACACACGTATTATAATGAAAGTAAGAACAAAACAATAGAAAATTTCATTTTTATCTGCTCTAAAAATACACAAAAAAAATCTCAAAACTACTTTGTAAAAAAATCTGTAATAGGAGTTTACTTTTGGAGATTTACAAGAATATTTTGTTGTAAATAAATACATTTCGATTTCAAGCGCTCAAAATGCTGTCTTATGTAGTGCTTCAACTTTCTAAAAATCGTTTTACGTTTTTTTATCCCTGTTATGGCATCATGAAAAGTTTGGAGCATTTCTTCTAACGGTACTTCTTCATCTTCTTCATCACTCTTAAGCTGTTCAGCTCCACCAATCTGCGCCGTAATCTCCTGATCAGTAGGCATACTTGTTGTCGCGAGGTCGTTATCCACATCAACGAAAGCGTCTATTATAGTGGAACTTAATTTTTTCAAGTTAAAATTATTAATTGTAAGCCAGATATTTAAAAGCAGGTCCTCCTCAGCTTGTTTAATCAGCCATTGGGTGAGAGGCAAATCATTGTCCTCATCGAACTTGCAAAGGGAGGGCCATACATTTTTGAAACAATTCTTAATTGTTTTTTGAGAAACCTGTTGCCAAGCTTTAGAAATCATTTCAATACCATCGAGCATTTTATCTATTTTCAATGCACTTAAGATGACTGATCGTAAGCTGCCGATAATAAACTTTCAAACTGTGAATAATACTTTGATCCATTGGTTGCAGAACGGACGTAAAATTTGCTGATAAAAATCAAGGTAAGATGAGCAGAGCAGTTATCAACAAGCAATAAAATGTGATTATTTTATCTTATCAGTTGTTTGGCCCATGATCTTAATTCACTTTCGAAAATATTGGCGGTCATCTACGCTCGCTTGTTTACTGTATAATTCACTGGTATTTTTTTACGCTTTAAAACACCTGGGTTTGTTAAATTTGCCAATAACTAAAAATTTGCGCTTTTCAGTTCCGGCCATGCTTGCGCACATAAGAACAGTTATTGTTTCCTTCGATAGTTTTCCCCCGGTACTTTTTTCACCTTTAAAGCTCATTATATGATCTGGAGCAAGTTTGTAAAAAAGACCAAGTTCATCGGTATTAAAAACATCGCTAGCGACATAGTTTCTAGGATGTGGAACTAATCTTGATTTAACCCAATCCATCGCATTTTCCAGGTTTGCATTCGCAGCTTCTTCATGAATTTTACTAGAACTTATATTGTACCGCTTTGTGAATCTATGTAACAAACCCGAATCGGAGGAAAATCCAGTAACATAAAACATTTTTCCAAATCCTTCAACCTTTGCCTGAAGAATGGGCCCATTAATTATAGTATTCATGCGTACTTTGATACGTTGATACTACTTTGATACGTAAACCATTGAAGCAACGCTCATCGATGTTTTTCTGAACAGGTTTGCGAATTCTTTTAACATGTTTCGAAACTCCGCGGAATTGCAATATTTTATGTTTGTTTTTCAGTGTTGTGGACAGTGCTGTCTTTAACCGAGCCCTGGATTTGCAGATTTCGACTTGTTTAGCACCTCTTTCTATCTACTGAATTATTGAATTTTTTCATCCATTGTTAAAGCCTTCCAAACAATTTAAGTGGAACTAACTTCGGTTTTTAAAACACATATACATTGTCTGCGCGGTGCATTGTCTTGATTAAAAATGCTTTTTTTCTTCGCTAAACCAGGTCTTTTCGCACGAATTTGTTTGTCGAAAGCAACAACATACATATATGATTAATGGAGGAATAGTCTGGCCAGGTAGCCCCTATTTACCTCTCGGGTTCAGGCATGACCTCCACCTAATACTTAGCTGGAGCAGAAACCTCTCTCCCCACGAGTCCAACATCAGTAAGTGGTAGGTGAAAAAGTAGTCTCAATCCTTGTAATACAAAGGTAGTCCAAAAGGTTCAAGTTCGAATATTATTATACATATTACAAATACTAGCAGATAATTTGCGAGATGATTTGAGAGATGTTACGATATTTTATGAAAATTGAAGTTCAGCGTCGTATTACTTATGAAAAGCAGAAAAGTGGCAGAATCTATAGCCAAACAAAACGTGTTCTCGTGTAGGATGTACTTTGAGTTAATTCCATTCATTTAGACCATTTTCAAAGATATCTATGCAGAAATTCCATTTGATTGAATAAAATCATTTAACAAAATTAATCGTAAATTATTAAAGTCACAAACTTGTCACAACCACAATTCGGCAGATTTTGCATCTATCTAGAAAAAAACGTTATGTGCGTCTTTTTGAATGCAAAGAACATTCAAAACGATTGAACTATTTACCAGCAATCATTGATCCATACTAAGAAAATCTGGTCGACAACACCTACAACCAGTTATAGCCACTTTGTGGAGTTATAGTCACAGAATCAGGTCTACTTTAATCAGGGCGATATGTATATTTAACATGGCGCTACACTATATAGAGATGCGGAAATGATTGATTTGTCCCAAATAAATGGACGTTTTCTCTCCTTAAATGTCGATAAATTTGGATATCAAGATCGTACTATTTAGCATGATTGTACTACTTTTTTTCGGGCTATATTAAAGGAAAGACCTGAATAGGCGGAATTCCTGAACGATCCAAAGGCTAAGGATCATTTGTACAGTAACAAGGTGTGAAAATATTAATAATTATTTTCAAAAAATTAATGTCAGCAAATCTGCTTCTAAATTATTATCAAAAAAGATAAAATAGATATTTTTTTAAATTTTGAATGAAAAAAAAACTCTGTTGAACAATTCTAGACTAGTTACCAACTATATGTTTGTCGCTTGATCATCTACAGGCGGTAACTAAAAATGTCTTTAGTTTTCGATAAAAATGTATACAGCTTGAAAATACATTTCTCCTAATTTATTAACTGTCTATTTATTACTTTTAATAAAAATTAAAATATCCAAATTTCCTTTGAAAAGACACAATACATGACCTACAACAGACTAGAAGAACACCATTTCTAAAATCAAAATATGGTAACATCAGACGAGTCTCTCAATTCAAATATTTGGGTGAAATAATCATGGAAAATGGGTTGGAAAAAGCGGCCAATAAGGATAGATGTCAAAAAATGGAAACGGCATTGAGACTTACACAAAATATTTACAACAAAAAATGCCCATCTAAAAACACAAAACTGAGACATTACAACACGGGTATTAAGCCAGAATGTCTATATGCTGCAGAAACACTCATTTTGAATAGAAAGAGGGACATCGAGGACATTGAAAGGAAGGAAAGGATAATCATAAGGAAAATCCTAGGCCCCAAACAAATAAATAGCACAACATACCGACTTCGAGAAAACCAAGGACCTAAGATCAGCAAATATTACACAAAGTGAAATTCAGGATAGAGGCTGTTTCAGACAGAAGGTTAACGTTTGGAAGGTTGGCCAGAGAGAAAAATATAGGAAGACTGGAACAACTTGGTCTGACGAAAGGAAAAAAGCTCATAGCGAAAGAATGAAATTAGTATGGGCTCAAAGGAAGGCTAATAACAACAAACGCCTCTAATTATACTTCGCGTGGTCCACCAGGGCCCACACGTGAATAATAATAATAATAATAAAATATATCATTTCAAATTCTTCAAAAATAAACCGACATTTTGATATGCTGAAAAAAACATCTCTTATCTTAGCATCACTATTAGTATTGCACTCAATACTCGCTTTTAGGTTCTTTAAATAGAAAGCAATTGCAGAATTTTTTCCTATTTTAAATAATCATGTAAAATTATATCGACAGCGTCACAAATCGTTACAAAATACTGCTATTTTCCTTTCGATTTCAGTGAGTCATGCAAGTATATGAACATTATAAATAAACATCCCCTATATTTCTTTCAGCCAGCAGTTTACAACTAACTTGACAAAGATTTTTTTTGAGTTCACGCAAATAAAAAATACAGTCGCATTGTTTCATTGCAATTTTCCAACAAGAAGACAAAACAACTCTTACAACTTACTATGTATAAGGCATCGCGACTAATATCAATTCTAGGGCGATAATTTTTCAGAGTAGTCAAAAAGATAGACATTTATAGATATACTAGGATTTTAAATGATACACTTGTAGCTTTTTAATGCTTCAAACGTTTGAAACATTAAAAGCTGCATCATTTAAAATCCTAGTATTTTTAAAATGCTTCACAAGGAACCAACTGTGGAATGCATAAACATTATTTAGAGACATAATAGATAGAATATAACAGACAATTGTTTACAAATTAATTATTATTTGTTAATAATCCTATAATATATATGTTATATTATACGTTAAATATAACAAACCATAATTAAAAGATTGCTGTCATGCATTTTTTCAACATTTCCGCTAAAGCCAGTTACCATATAAAACAAGTTTTTATCGCTGCCGTATCAGTTGAAAAGTAACTAAACTAAAAACTTGTCTAGATCACATTCTAAAAATCAAAAACCTTCTCAAAATTTTCTAAATTCGCACCACCTTTCAAATGACCCTGATAAAAATGAAACGATTTCTGAGATTTATTAGGTGCAAGGCCATTATTTTTAGATAAGCATATTGTTGCCACGAAATTCGTTTATGTTAATATTTCTTAAGGCAATATGTACTAATATGAGTCTACTAGTATAAGTGAGAATATGAGGATAATTATTTTGTAAAAACAAGAGGCAATCTTACGTTTCCATTAAATACATGACTTAATACATACTGAAGTCTTTTAAGAATGATTACACAGGTCAAACATTTTAAACTTTTTTGAGGTAACATTGATGAAAATAGGTATATATGACGTATTTTGTAGTCCTAAATATGAAAATGATGAGCTAACATGTAGGGTAATTACTGAAACACGTACGGTTTTATTATTACAGGGAGTTGGGGGTGGGAAAAAAAGGAGACGACATATTTTTACAATCTAATATTCATTTAATATAAACATGTAAAACCTGTTAAATCTATGCAAAAACATTATTGAGGATTATTTGAATAAAAAAATCTATTACGTGAGATGTCATACAGCTACAAAAACTTGAACTTTTTCCTATTGTGTTCTGTAGTATTATCTCTTTTTAAAAACCAGCAGTAGTCGCCCCACATAGATGGATTCCAGCGTCCCTGGTATCTTGCTTCCATCGTCCTGATATCCTGATAAAATTTCTCTCCTTGTTCGTCGCTTACTGAATCCAAATTTTCGGAAAAAATCCAAATGGGAGATCCAACACACTAGTTGCATAGGTTTTGAAGAGTTTTATAGTTATCATCTTCCTTGTTTCACAGAAATCCTTTCACTACACTTATAAAATACTTCCAAGCTGTCAATTCTTTTTCATTTAGTATTTGCCTCCTAAATAGGCCTCCTTTTAGTTTTCAATCACTTAATTGTGAAAATATTTTTTTTAGGTACTTGAAACCATTATCTCCTTTGTCTATGGCTTTGACAACGTTTTTCATTAGTCCAAACTTAATATGGAGAGGCCGAAGAAGCACCTTTTTTGGTTTACTAAATTTGGATACTAAATTTGGTCCCTTTGCTTTGTTCAAATCCCTTCTATTTTAGTGATACAAAAGTAGCAATTACTTACATGGTCAGTAGATTCTCTCCACACCATAGGAACAGCAAACAGCATAGAATTTTTCTTGCGATACATCTATTGCACTAAATTTACGTGAAAACTCGTACAGCAAACATGAGGAGTCCAACTTTTATCTTGATTTCCAATTTGGCTAAAATATAAAATAGAGGCTTTTTTGACTTCGCCGGATATTGACCTAGCTTGTGACTAAAATAAATCTGCATAAATAACTAAACTTATCTGCTGGATTTTTACAAAATCGACTTTTGACTATACTGTAAACATTTTTGTATGAAAACATTTGAGTGTACTGTAAATGAAACAGAAACAAACTAAACTATAGAAAACAATAAAACTGCCCTTAAAGTTTCATAGAATACTGTGAAATACTCCCTCTACGGTCTTGTGGTAATTCCTACATTGTCCAGTCCAAAGTCAGGTACAAATTATTTTAATCAACCCACAATATAAATGAGAAGCAGATCCTTGAAAATGGGACGTGCTAGAGCATTTCTGTAAAAAGGTGTTTTAATAACTCCTAAATGAAACAAAAAAAGAGCATCCTCATCAATGTTACAAAATGTTGAAGAGAATAAGAATCAAAACAAAAAGAAATTTTGAAACGAAAAAATAATTTTTTCCATAAAAATCAAATGCGTTATAATTTGTCAGATTAAATCATTTTCTGATGATGCTAACATGGTTAGCGAAACATGTGTCGAGAGCTTAAAAAAAGTTATTTGGTGTGTCGTGGTAAATCTCTTTGAGTTTATAATTTGCCAGTCAAGAATGAACATATAATTTTCATAACTTTGTCATCTTCAAAAACTTCTAGCAAAAACATTATTCGCAGCCCAGCTTCAAGAGATTTTATTGTGTACATGTGGAGCATAAAGTGTGCCAAGTAAAATAAAATACTATTGACAATGCTTGGTAGGATGAGGTGTTATCAATTTTCTCTCTTATATTTAGAGCTAAAATAATATATAACATTCATTTTCATAGCAATTTGTTATGATCGGTGGTGTTGGAACGATGCCTAATACAATTGGTGCAGGTTTAACGCCTGCTCTTTATGTAATTATTTTTGTATGTGTAATACAATAAATCGGTTCCCAGTCATGCCAGTAACTTAGCTGGATAAAGCCGAATGATTTCGGACCTATTTTCTATGTTAGTCACTCACCAATCTATGGATTGCCTATGGGCTTTCGAAAAAAACTAAAGGTTAAGCACAAACCATTGGTTAATCGTATACGGGGGGATGCCGACTGTGATTAACCCATAGCTGATAACCATAGTCTAAAGAGCATCAGATGCTGATGCTGAAAAAATTAACTTTTTTTTAATTAGTTAAACGGACTTTTTCAACAATAGATTTTTAAGTTAAGTTTGAGTGTTAGTAGACAGGTAAGCAAAGGTAAAAAAGACTTAAGCAAAAAGTACATAGAACACCTGAAAGAAAAACCAAAAGGGAAAATGAAAGAGCAGGGAGAATTGAAAGAAACGATGAAGGGGCTACCGGAAGATAATAAAAGCGAGATAAAAGGAATCAGAGAAGAGAACAACTAATACAGAAAACAGATGAAGGATTTCACTAAAGAAAATGAGAGATTAAATAAAAAGAAAAGGGAGAATTATAACCCACACCACACTGTAAATTTCATACAAAAGGAACTGAAAGGAAAATTCCTGCTAAAATTAATAATAAAATGTATACCTTTATAGCAAAAAATGCCGACAATAAGAAATAAATAATTAGGAATAAGAACAAACTGAAACAAAAGAACAGATATAATATATAAATATAGAGTGTGATTATAAAGAAAAAGAGTTAGAACACCAGAAAAAAGTGATGGCATATGCAGAGCATAAAAGAAAAAAGAGGAAAAACATAAAGATTGGATACAACTTCGTAGCTATAAATTGGATTGGGAGCAACCAGAGCAATGAAACCGGATATGATGACACAGAAGAAAAATGTAAAGATGGGGAATGGGAAGGATGATAATGAGAGCTGCAAGGACGAAGAAGCCAGACAGAGATTATCTTTAGATTCGGAGCATGGAATATAAGAAATCTAAATGGAACAGACGTGAAAGTCGGTAAGGAATTTGATAGAATGAATATAGAAGTATTAGTTATATCAGAAAACAAAAGAAAAAGCTAGGGAATAATGGATCTGGATAATAAACATATATACATATATATATATATATATATATATATATATATATATATATATATATATATATATATATATATATATATATATATATATATATATATATATATATATATATATATATATATATATATATATATATATATATATATATATAATTATTATTATTCACGTATGGGCCCTGGTGGACCACGCGAAGTACAATTAGAGGCGTTTGTTGTTGTTAGCCTTCCTTTGAGCCCGCCCATACTAATTTCATTCTTTCGCTATGAGGTTTTCTCCTTTCGTCAGACCAAGCTGTTCCAGTCTTCCTACATTTTTCTCTCTGGCCAACCTTCCAAACGTTAACCTTGTGTCTGAAACAACCTCTATCCTGAATTTCACTTTGTGTAATATTTGCTGATCTTAGGTCCTCTTTAATTGCCGCAATCCATTTAATTATTTCTACTTTAGCTCTACTCCTATTTTCATAAAATTCGACTATTTGTCTAGTTAGCCTACTCGGATTCATCCGTTTGATGTGTCCGTAAAACTTAAGTCTTCTTTTTCTCATATCGCTATGTATATCTGTTTATTGTTTGATTTCTTGGTTTTCTCGAAGTCGGTATGTTGTGCTATTTATTTGTTTGGGGCCTAGGATTTTTCTTATGATTTTTCTTTCCTTCTTTTCAATGTCCTCGATGTCCCTCTTTCTATTCAAAATGAGCGTTTCTGCAGCATATAGACATTCTGGCTTAATAACCGTGTTGTAATGTCTCAGTTTTGTGTTTTTAGATAGGCATTTTTTGTTATAAATATTTTGTGTAAGTCTCAATGCCGTTTCCATTTTTTGACATCTACCCTTATTGGCCGCTTTTTCCAACCCATTTTCCATGATTATTTCACCCAAATATTTGAATTGAGAGACTCGTCTGATGTTACCATATTTTGTTTTTAGAAATGGCGTTCTTAGTCTGTTGCAGGTCATGTATTGTGTCTTTTCAAAGGAAATTTGGAGTCCTACATTTTCTGCTGTTTCTTTTAGGATTTCAATCTGTTTCTGTGCCGTTAATACATCTTGAGCTAAAATTGCTAGATCATCAGCAAATGCCAGACAATCAATTTTGATGTTGGTTCTCCCCAGTTTAATGGGCTGGTCAATATTCAGTGCCGACTTTTTTTCACGCCACTCCTGTATTACTTTTTCTAGAACACAGTTAAATAAGAGTGGCGAGAGTCCATCCCCTTGTCTCACACCATTTTTAATTTCGAAGGGTTCTGAGATGTCACCCATGAATTTAACTTTTGACCTCGTGTTAGTTAACGTTGTTTAATAATTGCCAGCGTTTTCAGATCTAGTCCTTGTTCTTTCAAGATTCGGAATAAAGATTCGCGGTCAATAGAATCATATGCTTTTTTGAAATCCACAAATGTACAGACGAGATTTTTATTGTACAGTTTTTGATGTCTTAGAATCAACTTTAGATTCAAGATCTGTTCAGGGCAGGATCTGCCCGGTCGAAAACCTGCCTGATATTCACCAATGTTCGGTTCTAACTGTACCTGTGCTCTGTCTAGTAGACACTGAGATAGAATCTTGTAACAAACTGGGAGAAGAGATATTCCTCTATAGTTGTTTACATCCGTTCTATCCCCTTTCTTATGTAGTGGATGGATTAGAGCATCTTTCCAGTCTTCCGGAATCCGTTCGGTTCGCCAAACCTCTTGTAGAATTTTGGTTATTTCGTTGATTGTACCTGGACCAGCGGATTTCAAAAGTGCAGCAGTGATTCCATCTTCACCAGAAGCTTTGTTATTTTTAAGCCGCTTGATTTGCCTAAGTATTTCCTCTTCATTCGGTGGTAATGAATCTGGGTTTGTTTGTTTAGGGTTTAGTGTTGGTAATTTGTTTAAGGGCTCAGGACAGTTTAGTATTTGTTCAAAATATTTCGCAAGTTCTTTGCAATTGTCTTAGTTATTTAGAGCTAGTTGTCCGTTTTCCTTTTGAAAGCATAGGCTCTGCGGTTGATAGCCTGTTAATTTAGTTTTAAATGTTTTGTAAAAGTTTCGGGCGTTATTTTTTTGGAAATCTTTTTTTATTTCATTAAGTTGATTATTTTCATATTTTCTTTTAGTTTGTCTAATTAGTTTCGATGTTTCTTTTCTTACTTCCAAAAAGATGTTATAGTTTATTGCTGTTTTTTGACTGTTCCAATCTTTGAATGCTTTACTTCGGCTTAATACTGCTTGCTCGCAAACTTCATCCCACCACGGATGTTTTCTACGTTTTTGTAAAGGGACCAACTTTAAGGCTGTTTTAATAATTTTTTGTTTTAATTCTTGCCAGTTCTGTGCAGGTTGTTTATCAAGCTCTTCTGTTAGGGCTGGTTTTATTTTCGTTGGGTCAAACTTTGGTATTAGCAGCCCCTTTTGAATAAGTTTTCGAGGTTTTAAGCTAAGTTTGATTCTAGTCAAGTAGTGATCCGTGTCTATATTTGCTCCTTTCCTGACTTGAACATTCAAAATCTCTTTATAATTGGGGTACGAAATGGCAACATGGTCAATTTGAAATTCACCCATATACGTGTTTGGGCACCTCCAGGTCTTTTGTTTTGTTATTTTCTTCTTAAAATGGGTTGACATTATTTTTAGATTAAACTGCAAACATAGTTCAACCAATCTTCTACCATTATGGTTAGTCCATTTATGAGCGGGAAAACTGCCGACTGTTTTCCTGTACTTTTTTTCTTTCCCTAGTTGGGCGTTGAAATCACCCAATAGGATTTTTACATGGTTAGAGGGAATTTTAGAGATAGTCTTTTCCAGAATTTCCCGGGACTTATTTACTTTTTCAGGATTAGATTTATTTTCTTCGTTAACTGGGAGGTGTGCATTGATTAATGTATAGTTTTTGTTAGCACACTTGAGGGATAGTGTCATAAGTCGATTATTTACTGGCTGGACATTTGTTATAGAACCAAGAATGTTTCTTGAGACAGCGAAAGCAACACCGAGATGTGGTGTATTTTTGAGTATTCTTTTGTCCGTTTTACTTTTAAAAAGTCTGTAGTTGCCGAATTCCAAGGTGTTATCATCTATCAATCTGGTTTCTTGCAAAGCTAAAATTTGGATTTTTTGCTGATTTAATGTTCGTCCCAATTCGTGTAGTTTTCCTGGACGCAGGAGAGAATTGATATTTACCATTCCCAAGAAAGTATTTATTTTTTTGTATTATATTTATATAGGTGCGATTACTTTGGCCCTGTCGAAATCTATTATGTGACCCGTTTGGATATGATATTCTGCTAAAGTCGAGAAGAGATCCGATTTTCGGACAGCGAGATAATGTAATATGCGATTTTGGATACGTCTATTAGATTGGCTGATATATGACTGGGAGCAGCCAGAACAAGGAATCACATAGACACCATGTGACTCTTGTGAAATATTATCCTTCACTGATCTAAGGAAACTGGATATATTTCTTTCTGCTGTAAATATCGTTGCGATAGTACGGGATCTGAATACGTGGCAAATTTTATCAGTAACTCCCTTGATGTATGGTAGGAGAACTTTGGGGTTTTGGAACAATTCTCTAGAAGATTGGTTGGTATGACCAGTTGCCTGAACTTTATTAATATACTTTTTTATTTGACACATGTCATAGCCGTTTTGAATTAGTTCCACTTCTAGGGAATTAAGTTATGTTTGCCTATATTCCCTATCCGACAATCTTAGTGATCTCGTGACTAAAGTTTTGACTACCGAATTTATTTGGGATGGATGATGATGTGAGTTCGCATTTAGATAACAATTTGTGTGAGCTAAAAGCTAGTTTACGATAGACAGAATAGGAGAAGCTTTGGTCTGGCGTTTTTTATATTAGATATAGATTTTATTCTCTTGAAAATGGCTTCAAAGTGGATGCAGAAACGTCGAGATTTTACAAATCTAAAACGCGGTTTTACCCGAGAACCTAGTGATTCTAATATAACCTACCGACCGCGGAAGCCTTTCCAAATATATATATATATATATATATATATATATATATATATATATATATATATATATAATATATATATATATATATATATATATATATATATATATATATTATATATATATATATATTATATATATATATATATATATATATATATATATATATATATATATATATATATATATATATATATATATATATATATATATATATATATATTATATATATATATATATATATATATATATATATATATATATATATATATATATATATATATATCTATATAGATATCAGAAGATGAAAAAGCTCAAAACAAGATAAAGTTTGGGATGATATAAACATGGTGGTAGAGACCGCTAAGGGAAAAATACTTATAGCGGGTGACTTCAATGGAAAAATAGGGAAAGAAGATAATACATATGAAACAGTTACAGAAATTCATGGGAAAAATACAAGAAACAATAATAGTGGACGCCTATTGGATTTCTATATTAAATTCGACTTAAAAACAACAAATATAATGTTCAAGCACCAGAATATCCACAAATTTACAAGAGAAGAGAGAAGCAGAAACAAGAAGTAAATAATAGACTGCATACTAATAGACAAGGAGAATAGAATGACAGTAATAGAGCCACAAGTAAGGGGAGGTTTTGAATTAGGCTGCGAACACTGCCTAGTAGTTAGCAAAATAAAGAGAAGTTAATATACAGAAACATTTCAACATTACAAAATAATACAAGAGCATAAAACCTCACAAATTGAAAGATAAATTTATAACAGGAAAATTTAGAGAAGTCTTTAAAGAATTAGAGACATTTGAAGAAAATAACAAAGGCAAGGTTATATAATGCAAATGGTATATATTCAGAGGCAGTATGTTAAAAGCAGTAAACAAATGTTGTGTGCGTTGTACGAAAATATCCCAGAGACAAACACCATGGTAGACTGAAAAAATTCGACAGGAAATAAAAAGGAAAAAAATCATATATATTAGTAAATAAAACAGAAAGATCGTATAAAATACGAGGGCTGTATGATAAGTAACTGGCCTAGGCCAGAGATGCCGTGCTAGTATTTAAAAAGTGATATTTTTCGTAAATATAACCTTTCACAACAATATTGTCAAACTTTCAAGTTGCTGCGTGGTTTATATTGTAAATAGAACTGTGTAAATACAACAGCTTTTGTGATTTTACAACAATGGAAAAAATTGAATATCGAGCAGTGATAAAATACTTATTTTGAAAAAGAAAACAAATTATAAGATTAAAACGCAGCTCAGCGAAATGTATGGGGACTCTGCACTGCATTATCAACCATAAATTATTGGACAGCTGAATTCAAACGTGGCCGTGCAAGCATTTTTCATGAAGATCATCCAGGTCATCCAAATGAAGTTATCACTTCAGAAATGATTGAAAACATCCACGATATCGTGATAAATGATCGGAGAGTAAAAGTGCGTGAGATTGCTGAGACTGTGAGCATCTCAATTGAACGGGTGTTCGAACAGAGACCAAAGATGGGTTTTCCGAGGCGAATTTGCACCAAAAAAGATCTTATTTTTTTAGAGGGGGCACAAAAGATAAACGTTGAACTAAGAGCATCGAACTGAAAGGTGATTACGTTGAAAAATAACATAAATTTTACCCATAAATTAAGGCCAGGTGCTTGTCATACAACCCTCGTATATAAAGATGAACGTAAACAAGTGAAGAAACTTATAAAACAAGGTAAATGAAAATTATGGAAAGAGTTTGGAGAGAAAATGGAAAGAGATAGCAAAAGCAACCAAAAGCTATTTTATAATGTGCTGAAAAACCATAGAACAGATTTACTACTAAACTCTAAATCACTTTTTTGATGCTAATCATGTTAGCATCCTCAGGAGATGATTTAATCTAATTCTAAAATTTAATCTAGGATCTATTTATATGACAACCGTGCATAACCTAATGAAGCGTGCATCCAAGGTCCTATTATTATTTAATAATATCTATATACCAGGACAGAAAATATAAAACCGGAATTTGCTCGCAGATTGACTTACATGTCAATGTAGTTACCGTCAAACCACGACATTGGCGCCTTTTCCTTGTCGATGGTGCCTTTTCCTTTGACAATTGATATTCAATTAATTTGGTTGATTAATAACTCACAATACAATTTTCATACAACAGCATAGTTTGTAATAACGTTGAACATGTCGAATTTTGTTCCTGGAAGCTACGATATCCGGACAGCATTAATTTTCTGTTGCTATTTGAAGAAAATTGCTGCAAAATCGCATCGAATGCTTGTCAAAGTTTACGATGAGCATGCTCTTGGTAAATCACAGTGCTTCCAGTGGTTTAAAAATTCAAAAGTGGCGATTTTGACGTGACAAAGGAAGAAGGTGGAAGACCACCGAAAAAGTTTGAAGACAGCGTTTAATTGCAAGCAGTGTTGGATGAGGATGACGCTTACAGGCAACAACAACTCACAGATCAATTAAATGTGAAACGAGAAGCCGTCTCTATACGTTTGAAAATATTCGGGAAATATTCCGAAGATGGGAAAATGTATCCCACATGAACTGAATGAAAGACAGCATGAAAACCTGTCACCTGACACCATGAAATGCTGCTCGCCAGGTACAAAGAAAGTCATTTCTCCATCGCATTGTGACTGGCGATGAAAAGTGGATATATTTTGAGAATCTTAAGCGTAAAAGATCATGGGTAACTCCAGGTGAACCATCATGGGTAACTCCAGGTGAACCATCAACATCAACTGCAAGGCCAAATCGCTATGGACGGAAGACAATGCTTTGTGTTTGATGGGATCAGAAGGGTGTGATATATTATAAGCTGCTAAACCTGGCGAAACCCTTAATACTGAACGCTACCAACAACAAATGATCTAGTTTTATGTGAAGAACGACTAGAATGTCAAAAAAGGCAACACAAAGTGATTTTGCTTCATGATAATGCAGCATCACATACTGAAAAACTGGTCAAGGAAACGATTGATACGTTTAGTTGGGAAATACTGGGGTATACCAAATACGAAAAGGGAATATCGACACAGCGCGCACACTCTAAAGTACATACCAAACGATATTCAAATCAGGAATCCAGGGCTATGATTTAACGGATGTCATGCTGATCTAGCTGGTTAGAGCGTAACGGCTAAGTGAGTGCGACGGTAACTCAGTTGGCACTGCGTGCCCTTACCGAAAACTGATAAGAAAGGCACCTCGCTTACCAACCTCAGCTGAACATCACAACACTCGCAGCCACGCCCCCAGATCTCCCTTAAAAAGATCGGAGAGCGAGTGAGCTTCCAAAAGGTGGAAAAACACATAACAATAACCCCTATATACACCACAATAAGGAAGTGAAATATAGTTTTCACGAAACTAAAATTTACAAAAAATCCCAAACGAAATTAAGCGATAATCTACAAAGTGAACCATAAAACAGACACTGCCATAGGCCTTCCGGAACACATTCGGAGGGAGCTGAGATGCCACACAGTAGTGACACCCAATCACGAGGCGAACTCTAGTGGGAGGAATATTTTCGCTCTTTGAGGTTTAGGGACTAAGGTTTTCCACCCTCCAATATTAAAAGTATGATTGTGCTAACAATCGGCGCTCTCACCTTACCCACCAGGAGTTTGGCGGTTTTCCAAAGCGATCGATCGGCCACTTCGATTGACGCAAGGAAATCATCCCATCTGCCGTCCCTGAACTCTTTGAGAGCCTGTTGGGACTCTCTTTTGGCTTCGTTTGCACGACGCCGAAGCTCAGGGTCACCAGACGAGTGATAGCGTCGGTACAATCTGTTTTTCAGACGAATCTTCTCTTTTACCTCGAGCGGAATGTCCAAGGTGGGCCGAGAAGACTCTGGACGGGTTGTAGTCGCCACCTTGGTGGCTTCTAATATGTCCTGGGTTAATTTGTCGACCGCGTCGTCGAGCTGCTGAATGCTACCGATACGCATGTTAGGTGCGCTCTTCTGCAAATACTCTTGGAATTTTCTCCAACAGATGTTTGTGACTTGTTTCGGTGGAAGAAAGTCCACCGCTGTACCGATGTTAAGCAGTACCGGAAAGTGGTCAGAAGTAAGTTCGTGAACAACCTGAACTGTGACTCGATTGGTGAGATTTCTTAAGATGAAGAAATCTAGGAAGCTCTGGAAACGGGATGGCTCGTCTGGGATAAGGAGGTTCAGCCCATATCTATCCGCCATAGACAAGAGGTCAATACCTGTCTTATTTGTCCAGCTGGAGCCCCACCTTTGGTTATGTGCATTGAAATCTCCTCCAATGATGAATGGAGTGTTGTTAGTCAGGAAACTGTCGACTTCCCCTGAATCGAAGTCATTACAGCTTCTCTGGTACCATGAAGATAGGTTGACGAGATTTCCATCTAGAGTCACTTGCACCGACATGGCCTCTGAGGGAGTAAGGCCGGCCGGAGGAAGGGTTGTGCCTGATGCTCCTCTTGACGAGGATCATCAGGCCGCTGCCCGCTCCGCCCAGTCTGTCCCTGTAGCAGTAGAAGTTCCTTATTCCAAAGCGTTCGCTTGGTTTGAGGAAAGTCTCCTGAATCAGGGCCACATCGACGCCGTGATCTTCTAGAAATGCGGTCAGTTCAAGTTTTTTGCCAGCTAGAGAGTTGGCATTCCAAGTAAGGACGCTGAATGAGTTTTTATTACTCATTACTAGCCTGGAACATGGCTAGCGCAGTATCTATCTGCTTCTGTACCATAGCAGCCATCTGCTGCATCATTTGCTCTATCATCTGAGCGAAATCAGGGAGCTGACCAGGGATGTGACCTTGTTTCTTGGAGCTGGCACTGGAGCCGTCGTCTTCCTGTTGTTTTGCGTGCCCCACACGAATGTTGGGGGCGGAATTCTTGGTGGCGGTTTGGTGTTCTTTTCGGGTACTGTATTCCCCTCCTTCCTGTTTGGTAGTCTTTTCGGGCACACCTTTGAATTTGCGGGGCGAGGGCCACCGCAGTTGGAGTATTTTGCGACCGCATTCTTTGGTTTTTTGCAATCTCTTGTGGCATGGTTGCCCGAGCACTTCATACACTTGGTGGGCGCGTGGCATTTCTTGGCCACGTGCCCATAGACCTGGCAGTTGTAGCACTGCGAGGTCTCTCCGTTGGATTTCACGTTCTCCACCTTTATCTTTTGGTGGAGAAGGTACTTGACGTTAAATATTGCCTTTCTTCTTTAGGCAATATTACATTGACTATTGCAAGTGGTCTCCCGCCTTTAGCCTTCCACCTCTGCACTCTGGAGGGGTGGGAACCCAACTCCGTGAGTTCGACACGGATATCTTGCTCTGGGATAGTTTCAATTATGTTGCGTATCAGCAAGTGAAATTGTTTTTCACTTTTAATACAGTACGTGTGGTACGGTACCTTCTCTTTCTCTAAGTACGCCGTGAGCTGGCGGTAGTCGTTGGGTTTCTTGGCTTGAATTTTCATCCCCTCGGGGCGGTTCAGCGCCTTGTCAGTTTTAATCTGATTAGTGTTGATGAAGGTCATTACCTTCACGTAATTTGTTTTGGAACGGATGACCACCGGAGGTACTTTCTCGGCCTTGGTTAATAGATTGTTCGCGGTTTTAGTCGCGGTATTCGGGACTGGTTTGACCCCACTCGGGCGGTCTTTTTTCTTGGCGTTTGTTCTATTGAACGTTCTTCGTCCGAAGAGTTTCGTTGCCTCTTGCGGATTTTCCCTTTTTTAGTCGTGGAAACCCCTTCGGAGTCGGAATTGTCCGCTCCGATGGAACCATTTTAACTGCCTTCGGGACAGTCATCTTTGTGGTGGCAACTTGTTTTCCTATGATCTCAGTGGGTTTAATGCACAATGCATTTTCTTTGTCATCGGTATGACATTCGTCTGTATTGGTGGGGACAGCCTCCCTGCCCGTTTCTAAATTGTCGATTTTAGCGACCTGCGAAGCTACCTGGCCTTTAAATTCCTTTATCAATTCCTTAAGTTCAAAAATGGTCTCATTTAGACCATGGTTATCTTTGTGCGCCTGTTCAAGCTCAGCTTGAAGGCTGGCGATCACCTGGCACCCACCCGAACCCCGGGCCCGACGTATTTTGCGCTATTTTACACCAACAATGTCACAAAAATACTTATAAACACTTTAAAATAAATCAGAATAACAATTAAAAATGTTAAACGAAAAAATCAGAAAGTTTTAAAATATTCAAACGCTTATTAAGTTGCCCAAAGACTATCCTACCACTTACCGGCCAGGAATCGTCGAGGTTACTGACGAGGTTACACTTGCGGTACCCCTGCTATTACTGCAAAACCAGCACAGATCACTGCACTCGTTCGCATTGAAGCGAATACCGCACTAAAAACTGTAGAATTTGATTAATTCCAGAAATAATAAACTGAAATTCTTAAGAAAACCCGTTAATGAAGTCACCAGGTGACGTCAGCACTAGGTTAGATAGCCAACACACAGTAGAACGGAGCACAGAAAAGCACGTCTACACTCTCTGACTACTCGAGATGGAACATCGGACTGAACGAAACATTTCTGATTAAAATCAGGTTGAACCAAGATTAGTGCACTTATAAGTTTATGCTTGATGGCTAAAAACGCAGTCTCCGCCTTAGAAATGTCCTTAATGAACCTACGGTACCATGAACACATACCAATGAAATGTTTCACCTCGGTAGAAATGCGCGGACGCGGATACTTCGACATAGACTCAACCTTTGAGGGGTCAGCAGCTAGAGAATTGTTACCGACTCTAAATTCTAGATATTTTAAAGATGTCCTAAAAAATGGACACTTTTCCAAATGATCAGTAAGATCAGCTTCCTTAAATAGGTTCTTAGGGGTCTTTAAAAGTTCCACATGGTGTTCCCAGGTAGGAGAGCATAGCAATATGTCATCCAGATACGAGAAAATATGGGGTTCGTATTTAGGTCCAAATATCGAATCAACCAATCTCTGTTGTGTGCCGCATTGCACAAGCCAGGGAACGACTGTAAACTGAAATTGTCCACGACCGATAACCGAAAAAGCGGTTTTTTCTTAAGAAGCGTTATCAAGTGGTATTTGCCAAAATGCCTTTCTCAAGTCAATGGAATAATGCATTTGGCATTTCGTAAGTTACTCAGTATTTTATCTACATGGGTTAATGGAAAACTATCGTGTTTCGTCAGAGCGTTCAAAAACCTTCTGTCAAAGCAAAATCTATATTCACCCGTGGGTTTCCTTACCAAAAGCGTGGTAACACCATGGACTATGAGATGCCTCGACTACGCCCAACTGGATCATAGAATCTAATTTTTATTCAGAATTTCTTGCATATAGGGAGATAGTAAATAAGGTTTATTTTTGAAAGGTTGGTTATCGCCCGTATCTATAGAGAGTTTAACGTCCTAACCTATCCTTTCTGTCAAGTTCTCTACAAGAATCTAACAGTTCTAGAGCCTCCGCCCTTTGGATAACGGAAAGATCGTCAATGGATACTGGAGGGTTATCAGAATCTTCTCGTACTGCACCTAGCACGAAATCATCATTGTCAATCGACCAATGATTACTCTTAAAATTAATTACGAGATTAAAACTCCTAGCAAAATCGATATCAAAAATAAAAGCATTTGTTACGGAGGGTACTACATGGACTTTAATGATTCGACAACAATCGTTAATAAAAATCGGTAGGTCTGCAAGACCAGCAACCTTATGTCGAGTTCCATCGGCAGTAAACACACTAGAGTTAGACGAATTTTAATCTTGAGTCTCTTTAAAGTCTTAACTCCACTAGCACCAACTAAAACACTCCGAATAAAACAATGATGTTCTGATCATAAAGTTTGACAGAAGTATATGGACGATTATAATTAACTTTTTTGAGAAACAATGGTAAAACTTGCGAATTACTGACAACCGAGAGAATAAATTCTCCATCTAAGCCACATAAATAATAATCGATTCTGCGCGTCTCTGTTTCCTCTACCTGATTTGTTTCCAGAAATCATCGTCTGCATGAGGAGGCAAAAAATCTCTCTTCAACCTTGAAACAAGATCTGACCAATCTGACAGAATACTTCGGAACCACACAAAGGCATCACCAGCGAAAAATTCTACAGCTGAATTAAAAAGTTTTATTTCTGAAAAATTACGAGACTGGGATAAATCCTCCAAGAAACTAAAAACATTTTTCGAATCTCCATTAAACGTAACACCCCAAGTCGAGACCAGGAGGACTGAATTACAGGAGGCAGGGTCTGATTTACGTTGCGTAGCCTGGTACTTGTAGCGTCAGGATCTTTTAACAAGTTGTCGTCTAGATCGGACTCTAACTTAATACAACCCACATAAGATTCGTTCTTAAATCCGGTGACGTTTCCTTGTCGTCCTCCGGTACTATAATTCTCTGAATCCTAGCGGACAGATGGGCGAGTCTCGACCTCGCACGCAAATATGCACTATCAGTAACGGTTTCTTCAAAATATGCTATTAAATTTACTATTGAGGCGATGCTTTTCAGGATTTCCGATTGTTGGATCGAAAAATCAACATTATAAGTTTCTAACCTAACCAAACAACTAAGATTTGGGAATTCTTTCTTTTAGAGTTTTGTTAATATATTTCGTTTATCCCCAACATTTCTATTCATAAGAACCGAGCGAATTCTCAACTCGTAGTCCAGTTCATAGTCTAATAAATGATTAACTTGGAATCTTTCATCAGCCATTATTATTCAATAAAATTTAAAAAACCAGATAATACAACACAACAATGTAATAGTAAGATCACGTTTACCAAAACTGATTACGTTCCCAAATCTTTTTAAAGATACCCGGTATAAAATCCAAAAAACTAAAACAACTCTCCCGGTATCCCAGATACAAGACAGTATTAAATGACTGTAATAGAAAATAGATTATCTCTATATCAAAATCGTAAATTATAAATATGCAAGGTCATTGAACATGGTTCAAAATTAAAAATATAAAATAAAATAGAAAGAGTACTATCGAAGGGGAATTTTGTCTTCTCTAAAAAATGTTACCGTACTGATAACAAAATTCCTTCCTTCCCGCAAATATATTTATTTAATATTTTTAATTATTTCAATTTAACCTTGACATTTAAAATTTCCAAACTGATTTAGTAGTATTTTCTCTGGCTCACCTCAGGAATGTTGTCCGCTATCTTGGTTTTTTTTTAAGATTTGGAAATGCGTTTCCGTCTAAAATTAGCAATTTAGTTGACTTTAAATGTTCCTATTGATTAATAAATGTACAATTTTTCTGTACTTGTTTTTTTTAAGATTGTGCTTAAAGCACTAGCATCAAACTGTCCAAACTCAGGTCCCACGTTGGACGCCAAATTTATGTGACCATTTATTTTTTCCTTTGTGCTCCCAGCGAAGGCAGCTGCTCGCTGGGAGCACAAATCATAGAATAATTTAACGTACCTTCTAAAATTGTGAGATTAGTGAGCATGACAGTGGAGATAGCAACAGCCAATGTAGGTGTAAAAGGAGGAACGATAAAAGATTTTCTGATCAAGGCAGGCCTAAAGCATGGCCATCCGCTATCGACACTATTATTCAACACGATTTTGGAAATTATTATTAGGAAGGGTCACCTGAACAGAGAGGGACACATTCTTTATAAAATCATCAAATAGTGTGTTATGCGGACGATATAGCAATAATTGCGAGAAGTGAGAAAGCACAGAAAGTTTCGGAGAAAGAATCGCAAATCTGAAATGTTATCTACTTCACACGTGTAAGTTTTTACACGTTACTTACACCTGTAAGTTTGATGTTGTTTGACAAAGAGAATTTTAGCGAGTACTCTGGAAAACGTTGTATTATTTGGTTGTGTTTTTTAAATGTTGTTAAGAAGAGCAGAATATAAGGAGTATTTTCAACATATTTTGTTTTTTAGTTCCGAAAAGGCAAGGAATCCACGCAGATGCTATTTATTGTCAGTACAAATTCAATAAAGGCGATTTGTTCCAGTCTATTTGGTCATTCAGAAGGGTTTTCGCATCTTTGAGACGGTTTATTTTTAAACTCTCCAGATGGTTTGTTTTCTCATTATAAGGTTGTGGTGGGGGCTGATCAAACATATCTGTTCCTAAGACTCTTGTCAAATTCATTCTTAATTCTCGCGGTAATCGCATATTATGCACTCGTCTCTGCAAGTACTCTAACATTAATGCGCGTGCTATTTCTTTTACAAACGATCCCTTGTGTTTGCTGTTAGGGTGGTGAATCTGATATAATAGGTATGCATTAACACTACTAATATCCAACATGCGGAAAAATATAGCCATTGGCCAACATCTTGTTCAGCGGCTACTAGTATAAATTGCACCCTTTTTATCCATATCATCAACTACACTTTTTTTACCAGTGCGTTGATCAATTTCTTCAGAATGATGCATAGAATATGCCAAAATGACGGCCTTAGATTTCTTGGGAACATGAGAAATCAGTGAAACCATATAGTGTTGTACCTTCCACTCTTTGTTTTGAAGGAAGACATTTATTAGGCACTTCTTTATTATTTCGAACTTTCGAACTACCAACAAAAGTCAAGCCCCTCTTCTTCAATCAATCAGTTCTATAGACGTGAATCAGTTGTCATAGTTCACGTTTCTGTTGCTGCTGTACAAGGACTTTGTCAAACGTATCACACACTGAATTGGAACCATAAGTTTCTTTTCCTCTTTCACGCCAGTTTTGCCAAGTACCAAGTACTTGGAGTATAATTTTGCCAGTGTTTTATGTAACTTCCGACCACCAGCTTTTAGCTTTTCGACAGTTACACTGTCCTTTCCTAGAGCCTTGCCGTTTTTCATCGATTCTATGGTATTTGTTACGTCCTCCACTAGGATATCTGGCATTTGTTGTTCCGTGGGTATAGTTATCTTTGATTGGTTCTGATCTTCATATAACTAGGAATAAAATTTTCTGACAACCTCTAACATTTGCGTACGCGCCCTGCATACTGTGCCATCCTGACGCCTTAAGGCAAATATTTGCATTCTTTTGTTTCTCAGCATCTGTTTAGCCTTGCTAATTCCTTTGTTTTCTTCCAGGGTTTTTTTGCACTAGCTGCCTGTTGAATAGGCGCGTGTCCTCTCTGATACGTTTTCTTATAGATTTGCAGAGCTCAGTGTACTCGACCCTGCCAAAAGGACTACCTGCGTTTCTCATTGCCCGCCGTTTCTTCATTAAATCAATGGTCTCACTGGAGATTTTTGTCTGTTTGAAACATTTTTCTTCTGGTGGAATTGAAACGGCCGTTTGAAGCACATTGTTGGCGATTTCTTCATATTGAACTGATAGTTCCTTCATCTGGATCTTGTAACACAGCAAACCGTTTTGACAAAGCAATCTCAAAATCGCTTCCTCTCTCCAGCAGTTTCCCAGAATCCACTTTGCCCTTCTTTGATCTTACCATTCTTTCGCGTTCTCTTCGAGAGTTAATCCTAACTTTTGCTCACACCATTCAGTGGTCACTTCCAACATTAAAATTGTTAAGGACAGTACAATTGGTAAATATTATTTTATCGTTGGTCATGATGTAGTCAATTTCACTTGTGAGCCCAGATGGACTTTTCCATGTCCATTTTCTGCTGATATTTTTTTCTTATAGAACGAATTCATAATATATAGTTCTTGTCCTTCAGCAAAATCAACTAATCTGTCACCTCTATTGTCTCGCTTACCAGTTCAATATGGGCCAGTTGCATTTTCGACAGTTCTTGTTGTTCCAATTCTGGCATTAAAATCACCCATCAGGATTTTGTATCTACATTTCTCCTTGTATGCTGGGCCACATCATTATAAAATTCCTCAATTTCCTCATCCCTATGGCTTATAGTTGGTGCTTTAGCTTGAACGATTTGAAGCCTAAACTTTTTATTCAGCTGAATGACGCATTGGGCTAGTCGGTCAGATATACTTTCAAATTTTACTACACTGTCCTTCAGCTTTCGATTGACGAAGAATCCAATTCCGCCACATCGGCCATTTTCCGTCCCTCGAGTGTAAAGTACGTGTCCAGTTGGTTCCAGTTTGCTTAACTCTTCGCTCTTTCTTCGTGTTTCACAGAACCCAAGAATATTCCAATGTATGTTGTCAAGTTCGATTAACAGTTCTTGCAATCGGGCCTCCGTTTTCATAGTCAGTATATTTAGCGTTGCAATGTCAAAAGTCCAATGGCAGCCTGATCCAACCCGGTTATTCTTAGCACCCTCTGCCTTGGGGCAGGTCTTCCCGCTGCCGTAGGTAGTTGCCCCTTGGCCTCGAGGGAATGAGGGCCGTGTTTGAGGATGTACTGTCATAGTAAAACATATTGAAATACCATGTTGAACGTATGGGCCGTAATCTGCCACGCTGATCCAATGCGTGTTGGCAGATTTTGGATCTTGTTAGTCTGAGGCCTCTGCTTTGACCTGTGCGCCAGGGGTAACTCTCCCAGGAGCATATACTCCAGACGGTATAGCTCAAAACTTCATTGCCCTACTCAAACCCCGTTACCACGTCAATGTCTGATCCACAAAGGGGCCAATTCCAGCAGCCAGAGATGTATGTTAGCCCGGAGGCTCCTACATGTATCTAATCAAATTACTTCCATGATGTCGAAGGGTGATTTTCTGAGGGCTTCTTGCTATCCTGGTGGATCCGAAATTTCCAATATTTCGGTGTCGACTGGTGCACTGGTTGTGACGTCTGGTAATTGACTGGTGAAGTATTTTTTTCTGCTCCAGATCCGGGCCGCAAGGCCCGGAAACTGGTGGATTTTACGATAGAAATCGCGATTCTTTGGTACTTTAGTTTTCACTAGTATGATATTGAAAGAAAGGTTCTAATTGCTTTTGCATTAAAAGCAATGATCTCTGAAGCTTGTTAGTAAACCCGGCCAGGGCCTCGGCTTGTTGATGAATTTGCTCCGTCTGGTGGGCGGGGCTTCGGTTGTTTCCTTTGACTTGATCGGAAACTGGCACTGATTTTTTTTCGGTTCTTTTCACTTTAGGTTGGTGCTGCGAATATTTCGTCCCCGATACAGACCTTCTGTTTCTTTGCTCTTTTACTTTGACGGGCTGAGAGTAGAGTCGCTTCAGTCTTAGAATCAAATTCTCATTGTGTGGCACCACAACGTGTACTATCGTAATGGGAATCTTTTCTTTGTTTTTCCATCTTGTTATAGCAGATGGATGGTAGCCCAGAAGTTGCAATTCTGTTCTAATATCTTCGGTCGGTAGAGTTGCTAACACGCCTTTAATTATGACGCGTAGATTTTTTTTCACTGGTGTTGGTATCGAGTACTGATAGCCTCTTTGGTTGAAAAGCTAAATGATGGCTTTCCTGTCTGCTTCCATTTCGGGGACCATAAGGACTCCGTCCGGTCTGGTTTTAGGTGGCCCGACAGCTATTTTGGACTTCTTCAGGGTCTTTACAACCTCCTGAAATGATTTTTCTTTCAGACTAATCGGTTTGGGCCTAGCTGAGGTGGCAGTTGATGAGGCTGCTACCCCCCAGTTGGTTTCGATGCCTGTGGCCTCTCTTTGTTTGTGTTAGGCGAGGTGGACGGAGGAGGAGAGATCGATTCTTCAGCAGGTGGCACTCCACTGGGGACCGACCTCTTTCTCCTCTTTCGTCTTCTTGACCGAGAGGACACCTGCTGGTATCCCTCCTCGTTTGTGGCATGATGATTGACTGTGGTTTCGTGATCCACCTGGATCTCGTCTGTTTGTGTTTCTGTCTCTACGGATAGTTGTGTGGTATAGTCCGTCTGTTCTGGCTCATCAGTTTGGGTACTCGCCGTTCGTGTTGAAACATCGGCTTTCTTCGCGAAAGTGCGGTTTCCAGCCTCACGTTTTCCTGGCGTAGGTTTTCCAATTCTACGGCCCTTTCATTGAGGGATTTTTCTATGTGTTCCTCCCTTTCTTGTTGCTTTTTAAACCTATCAAGCACTTCTTGCCTGACTTTCTCGACCACATCATGTTCTTTCTCACCTTTTACATTGGAGGCTCGTGGTTTTGTTTTGCCCATTGTGAATACTCTCACTATTCACTGGTTAGCACTTAACCACACTTGCGGGATGCTAAAAGTAATCCCGCACGATATGATCTATGTGCCCGGATTTTCTAGAATGATGTGATCTTTGGGACTTCTAATGGCTGATTTTACTGTTTTATGTGGCTTGTATGCGGCTGATATATTATGTTTTCGAAGCAGTCGTCCAATGCGGTCTGTGACACCTTTGATGTACGGTGGAACTGTTACGGGCCTATTTTCATATTCATTTGGCTTCTGTTGGTTGTTTTGATAGTTAATAGCCTTCTTTATGTTATAGGCTGAATAGCCATTCTGCTTTAGAGCGTCGGTGATTGTTTTGAGCTGTTTTTCTCGGTTGATATCGTAGGCTAGTCGGAGAGACCAAGAAATCAAGGTGTTGACAACCCCTTGAAGTTGTGCTGAATGGTGATGGGACCTTGCATTCAGATATCTGTTCGTGTGGGTTGGTTTCAGGTAAACTGTGTGTTGTAAGCGTCCATTTTGGCACTTGGTTATTAGAACATCTATGAGGGGGAATTTTTTGTCTTCTTCGATTTCTAAAATGAACTGTATTTTTTAGTGGACGGAATTTAAATGGCTCTGGAATTTGGCAATTTTGTTTTTACCAAAGGACCAAATGACAAAAATGTCGTCGATATATCGGACTCACAGTTTAGATTTGAGTTCAGCGCTCTGCAGTACCTTTCTTTTCAAAATATATCATGAAGAGGTTGGCCTCCACTGGTGATAGAGATGAACCCATTGCTGCACCATCTGTATGTCGGTATATGTCTTGGTCAAGCATGAAGTAAGCGTTGTTTAAGCAATGTCTGGACAAATCTATTACGTGGTCGGGAAGGCCTTCATTCTCCACTATCAATTGCAATGCTTCTTCTATTAGTATGCTCGGGTAGTATGCAAGGGTATTTGACGTCGAAACTGGCCACGATGCCCTTTTGATCTATAGTGAGATCTATTGTGACCTTAGCGAAACGTTTGCAGGTTCCCAACAAACGGAACACAAACGATCGGATGTACTCCCGGACTAATAATCTAATGTATTATTCCATCAGCGAAACACTACAAACTAACATATATATATATATATATATATATATATATATATATATATATATATATATATATATATATATATATATATATATATTCTCCCTTGGCCAGCTCATGATCGCTCGAAGTCTCAGTCAAAAAACATGATAACCGTCCTATGAATTTAGAGTTGGATTTATTCTCGGGTGTTTCAGCATTAGTGTTAATTATTATATATAAATAGGGTTAACATCATAAAAATAAGCAACCGTTCAGGAACATATTTATATAATGTATTAAAAGTATATAACATAATATAATCAAATATTTTATTGCTACAATTTAATGTAAAAGTGTAGTGTCCAGCAGGAGATCATTGCATCTGTTCATGATCAGGAATAACAAGAAACAATACCCAACCACTGCAGACGAATTCTTTAACATGTTGTGCTACGCTAAGTTTCATTTTCTATTAAAATGTTTGCATCTATAACTTAAAAGAGCTCTTCAATTGGAGCATTTTTCAACCAACTATCATGGATGAAGTGGTAGAGTTCATCACTCACTGCAACCTAAAATAAAACAAATTTGATTTATTGATTAGGTATCATTAAATAGATATAGAGGGAGCGTGGTATGTATACGAGAGTTGCTATTTATGTATCAAGAATAAGAAATAAAAACAAATATTTATCATTGAAAATGGTTTTAGTGTTGTCCAAAATATTTTCTGCGATGATCGATACACTTTTGCATGCGTTTCAACCAATGTTCATAGCACTTTTTTCATTCCGATTGAGATATTTAGAATTGACCGTTCTGCGATTCTCTAATGGCACTATTTATATCACAAACACAGGCAACCATTTGCTTCAAAGTGCTTCTTGCGGAAACAACTTTTGTTGGGTTTGGCTCATTTTGAAAGACCCATACAATTGCCTGCTGTTTACGTTCGGGCTCATACGCATGGATCCAAGATTCATCATCTGTGTAGATGTTATAAACGGCTTTTAACACACCAAGATTGTATATTATGCGCACAAATCTTTTTCAAGGCTAAATGTTCATGTAAAATCTTGTGTGTTCTTATCATACTAATGCCCAGAGATGCCTCAATCTCTCGGTATGTTGCATGATAATCTTGCTTTATCAGTTCGCGTACAGTATCGATGTTTTCTGGCACAACAGATTTTGGACGACCTTCTTCAAATTCGTCTATGAGCAAACGACGGCTACGATTGAATTCACTAAGTCAGTGATATATAGTGATTTTAGATGGTGCTTCATAGGTAAATGTCGAAGTAAGTTGATGGATGCACTGTTGTTGAGATAATCCACGTCGAAAGCCGTAGTAAATCATCACACGAAAATTCTCAGGAGTTAATTCCATTTTTTAACTGAAATGGAACTGAATAAAACACAAATGGTTTCCGTATGACAAAACATTCTGGGTACGTATACAGTCAAAAATGTCAAACTTTACGATATATATCTTAGATGATGCCTTGCAACCTAAATGGTTTTCGTTTTTAAAGCAACGGTGGCATACAGATAAAAAATATAATGATGGGTTGAAATCATGGGTTCGTAAAGCATCCCAGTAATTAGGTAAGGTGTTTAAAAAAGTAAGGTTAGTAAAAAAAAGCCTGAAAAATACCCATTGGTTTAAAAGGGTCTGTAAAAAAACAAATGCTATTTCTATGTCTACGAAGATATGAGCCATGTGACCTCTGGGTGTAAGGCTTGGACTGGATGTATGAGGTTCAGTAGACGAGAAAATGTGAAAGCCGGGTTTAGTTAACTGCTCTGGATTGGAGCTTAAACTGTTAAGTCGAACCCCACTGTCAATAAAAAGAAATATGTAGGGGAGAGTGGGGGAAACACAAACGCCGGGTAATCCCGAACGCAACAGTTCAAATATGTTTGACAGTATTTTGTTTACTTTGTCTTAAAGATCGCGTCAGCTGTAGTGCCAAACAACAACATGGGGAAACGGATGCACGCACGAGTCGAGGTATAAATGTTTCATTTTTTTGTGTGTTTTCGACGTAATTTTTTCATAAATAGCTACATTTATGAAATGATGTAGGTTTATTTCTATCAACAGTAGTAATATGACATTTACATACTAGAGTACTCACAAATAAATGAAATGATTCTAATAAATAGGAGTAGGCTTCGGAAATAGAAATGGAATTGGGAATATGATAAGGGAGCCAAAATCAGCATATTCTTGCCAACATAGCAGAGTTAACAGAGAACCAAATTTAGAGTCGGGTCAATATTAACCGCTAACTAAAACAGTCTTTCATTAACACAACAAGAAAGAAAGTGAATGAATAAGAAAACATAAAACAATATCAAGAAAACAAAACAGAGTAGTAAGTAAAAAAAGCATAATATTGGGGATAAAAATGACAACTTGATAGGTGGTACACAAAGAACTGAAGTCTGAAAGATAATAACTAACACGAAAAGAAATAGCACAAACAAAGTCATAATTAATCGGACGCTCTCGAAAAAGTGGAAGGAACATTAAAACAACATCTAAGAGACAACAAGCTAGGACAAAAAATAATTACGAAGAAAAGTATAGAATACAAAGCATACATATAAATAACTCACCAGGAAACACTTTGGTTTAATGAGAAGAAAAAAATAGAAGATTTCAAGGTTCAGAAAATATTCCTGTAGAACTATTAAAGCCAGGGGAAAGATACAAAAGGGATATAAAAGATATTAGGCATAAGTAAGGCATAGTATTGGAGAGAACCAAGATAGATTTCTTAAGTCAATCTTGCAGTAAATATATTTCTAATACATAGACAATATATTTATATTACAAGACATGAAAAAATAAACATCATTAAGCGAACAGGTGCACTTGACATTCATAGACTTGAAAAACGCATATGATACAAAGCCTAGAACTAAACTCCGTAAATAGAAGTAATACGGTGTCTAGAAGTAAACTCTAACAATGCCTAGAAGTCAACAAATCAAAATCGGTAAGCAATTATCAGTTCCCATTAGGACAAGTACACCGCAAGTAGTAGGACAAGTAGTAGGAATGTAGGAACACACTGAATAAACCAGTGTGTTACCACTCTGGTTTATCCAGTGTCTCGAAAAAGAACTAAGAGAGTGGAACATATAAGTACAGAGTATCTCAAAACGGCCCAACTTTTTTGAGAGTGAACGAGACGCAAATACAGTGTGGTAGAAGGGTTAAGCGCACATCGCTAGCTAGATCAGATGGTACATTTTTAGTTACCATTATACATTACATGGGGGAGCAATGCGCGTTTTGAGTGCGCGCCTATTTCATAAAGCATCGATAGCTCATTCGCGTTGGTCGGTTATTCCAATGTCACTATCGAGTACGCAACATTGGAGAAGCCCTAAGCAATGGAACCATTCTTGCGCGGATTCAGGCATTCAATGCCACTGGAAACGATACAGTTGACATGGATCATGGCCGTCCAAGAATTCCTGGAAACATCAAGTTAGTTGCGAGTAAGGCAACAGCCTCAGGAAGCGTGAGTCTCAATTGGGATTATCTAGAGCGACGATTCTCCGCGTAATGCGATCTGATTTGCATCTTAAAACTTACAAAATTCAGATTGTGCAATCTCTGAACGAAAATAATCCTGTTAAGAGACTGACTTATGTGAATGCAATGTAAGAGATATTCAACAATTTTGACATTTTCTTCAGCGACGAGGCCCACTTCTATTTAGATGGACAAAGACGATCCCAACGGTATTATATCAACGCCCGTTGCAGAGCCTTAAAATAACCATGTGGGTCGCTATGTCAGCCAATTACATTATTGGACCTTATTTTTTTGAAGAATGTAGAGGCAGAGCGGCCACAGTAACTTCTGCGCACTATATCGCCATGATACGCAATTTATTTGCTCTTCAACTGCAGGAATGTGAGCATTACAATCGGCTGACATGGTTTAAGCAGCCACGTCGTATACCACCAACAACGCTTCAGCGACACTGCACGAGTAGTTCTCCGAAAAGGTGATTTCACGAAATGGAGAAAATTAGTGGTCTTTTCGGAGCCCTTATTTAACCCCACCAGATTTTTCTTTTTGGGTTTAAGTGCATCGTCTACGATAACGATCCTGGGAATTTGACAGATTTAAACAGGAATATTGAAGAAAAGATCAGATTGATTCCTCAACAACTTCTGCAACAAGAGGTGCCGCCAACGAAGTGGCCGTCATTTAAACAATGTTAATTTTAAAAAGTAAAATGTCTTTCATTATTTTTTTATTAGTACTAATAAATAATAATTACAATCAGTTTTGTTTATATTTATTTTCAACTGAAATAAAACATGTAATCCGGTTCATGCCTCGTAGAGTTACGGTGTGTTATAATAGCCCTGGTGGTTCGACTAATTGTTTTTTTTTTGTATCAATCACGAACAAAGATCAAGAATTCAAAGTGGCAATATAAAGCTTAGCATTGTTGAAAACGAATTTTTCAGATCAGAGAAAATGTGTTTTTATTCCTCTGAAGTGGATGCAATTATTAATTTGTTTAAAAGTTAACGAATAACCAGAAGGTCAAGAATTCCCCCGTAGTTCGAATTATTATTCATAAAACATCTACATCTTCTGATATATATTATATATTGTGGTTATCCATAGTTCGTTCGGGAGGCGATTTTATTTATAAAATCCGCTAATCTGCATAAATTTGACGACAACTCAAAACGATCAGTTTTCAAAATATGTTCAATAGTTCAACGATCACAAAGAAATATGTTAATAAACGGAAGTGATGCAAATCGGATAGTGCAATATCTTACTTTATCTATCAATATATGATATTTAATTTTTGTTCAATATGCTAGTAAATGTGTAACTGCTTATAATCCCGTCAATGTTAGAATTATAGCAATAAAAATGAATTGCAAGCCATTTACTTTGATTCTCATACAGGTCTACGCTCCAACAAGTCAATAGACTGAAGACGAAGTAGATGAATTTTATGCAAATCTTGAAGAAATCATCCGTAAAATTTCAAGTCAAGAAATTATAATTATATTAGATTTCAACGCCACGGTTGGTGAAACATTATCTGACAGCCATATCAGGAATATTGCTGGTAAGTAAATAATGGGAAGGAGAAATGATCGAGGCGAACGACTTATAAACTTCTGCATAAAACAACAGTTGGTAATCGCATACATTTTATTTCAATATCATATTCGTCATTTATACACATGGTACTCCTCTAACGGTAACTAGAGAAATCAAATTGATTATATTTTGATAAGGTCTCGATGGTGATTGTCAATACACGATATTAAAATATTTCCTGGATCTGAATGTGAAAGTGACCACCGACTACTCTATTTTAGATTTCATTTAAATTTAAAAGTACTACTCAAAAAGTTCATTCACAAGAAGCTGAGCAGATGACTGATGCCACTTTTAATTTAATAGAAACCTACCTCGAAAGACGCACCCTCAGGAACATCGCCTTAAATACTCTCGCTAAAATCCAAAGAGAAATCCAAAGAGCCTGCAGAAAAGATAAAAATGATTTCATCAAAAAAACTTGTCGAGAAATCCAGTCACGTGTTTATTCAAACAACACCAAAGAAAATATACACCAGGTACATGGATAATAGAGAATGCATAAAGCGAAATAATAACAAATATCGATGGCATTTTGACCGACTAGAAAGACTATTGCAGCAAACTCTTCCAAGATGAGTATAATCTCAGCATACCTAATTTTGATATACGTGAGCTTAATATTTTAAAAACAGAAATCAAAAATGCTATACACAAGTCTAAAATGATAACGTCCCAGGTTTGGATAGAGCCACCGCACACGTAATTAAAACAATGAGTAAAGTAGGGGTAGACATGTTTCACACCGTCTACCAGATAGTGTGGGATACCGGATTGTGGCCAGAAGTTTGATCGATATTAGCATTTAAACCTCTACACAAAAAAGGGTCTAGAGAGAAATGCGAAAATTACTGCCTTGTCGCCCTCATTCCAGATGCTAACTAAATCCTCCTTCACATTATCAAAGAACGCTTATGATCCTACTTATCATGGCAAAGTTCTATACAGATCAAGATAGATTCGTTCCTGGAAGAAGTGCACATAAAGAGATACTCAACATTCAACAGATAATCGAAACAGCCAGAGAAGTGAACCATCCCATATACCGGATTATCGGAAGGCGTATGAGAGCATAAAATGGAAGAAATCATGGCAAATTCTGTAAGAAATATGAGTATCATGTTCAACTTACTTAATTTGTCATCTATATGAAAAAATGCAGAGCAGTGGTGGAAATAGAAGATCGAACATCCGCTGAGTTTTGCGTCAATAAAACAACTCGATAAGGATGCATCCGCTATACTATTCCATTTATCGTGAATATATCACGTGTAGAGCACTCAAGGATTAGAAGGGTGGTGTCAGTGTTAGTGGCATTAAAATAACTAACTTAAGATATGCCGATTACACTACATTTCTTGTGTGGTCAGCCGACAAACTGACCTTAATTATCAAAAAATTTTGGATAAAAGCAATCTTTACGGACTAGAAATCAAGGAGGAAAGAACGAAAATAATGATTAGAGAATTAACGTAGTGTGGTATTTCGCTAATCTTAAGGCTTTAATATCGAACAAGGGCGGTAATATTCATGAGATCAGAAAAAGCTACAAAATGGTAAGAAATACAATGCGAAATTTGCAGAAGATCTGGAGGAATAGGGAAATAATACTCAATTCAAAAAAACAGATGGTAAAAACCTTAATTTTTTCAGTATTGCTATATCCTGCTGAAACACGGATCATTAAAAAACAAGACGTCAAGCGTACCGATTTTTTAAATTTTGGTGCTGGAGATGAATTCCTCGCATTCTGTGGACTGCCAGATGAACAAAGTTATCTGTTATTCAAGAAATTAGTGAACCCACAAGGTTATCTCAAATATATTATGAACAAATGAATATGAAGAAGAAAAAGAGTAGGAGCTACGATATTGTCCTGGTATAGAAGAACAAGAATGGGATAGAATGTAATGAAATATGGAAGATTTTCTGTTTGGTAGTGGATTCTATCACTTGGACAAATTAGTTTTTGGCATCATCTATAATTTCTCCCTATAGCGTGAAGATGTCATTCCAGTGAAAATCATTAAATATTATGCTTACCATTCAATAATTTGCATAGCATATAATTTACGAATACATGTTAATCCATTGACTTCAACACCCAAACTTATGGATCACCCTAATGTCCTTATGAATGTACTAAGCTAATTGAAAAGTTCGCAGAGCGATACCTAATAAGAGAACTATATAGCCTACTACATTTTGAAGTATCTTCCTTCATATGAACATATGTGAAGTTTCAAATCGATCTGTAAATTAATTCGCACAAAAACAGCAGCTTAAAGTAAACGTATCAGTGCTATTTTTTAAAATGGAAAATATTGAAAATTGTAGGGGAGTCTGCTCTTTTAAAAGCAATGGTTTGTAAGTGGAGAGGTGAGTTTTAACATGGTCGTACAAGCCTGGATGATGACCCTCGTTCTGCACGTCCAATAAGTGCAACTAATGAACAAATAATTAATAACACATAACAAATAATAATTATACATGATATGGTTATGGATGACAAACAATTGACTTTGAGTGAAATTGCAAAGGCCATGAACATCTCAATTAAATGGGTGTTTTATAATTTGAAAAAGGAATTGGGCTTGAGAAAGTTATGTGCACGATGGGTGGTTTGGATGTTAGTTACACTATGAATTGTTGGATCATCCACCATATTCAAGAAACCTGGCCCTCTATGACTTTCATCTGTTCCCAAACCTCAAAAAAATCCTAGCTGGCAAGTATTTGTCATCAAATGAAGAAGTTATAGCAGCCATAGACGAGTATTTTGAAGGACTTCCAGAAAGTCACTTCGGAGATGGATTAAATTAATTGGAGAACGGCTAGAAAAAATGTATTTAGCTTAACAGAGAATACCCGGAAGAATAAAGTTATTTTTTCAATTATAAACTTGTTCTATCATTTTCGCTCCGCGAACTTTTCAATTAGGCTAGTATATCAATATATAATACAGACAGGCTTATTTTAAAACAGAGATCATTTAAGTATTCCTATTTTATTGTATATTGTATATAGGAAAAACAAAGGTAATAACAATACAAAATGTATAATGTGAATTTCTTTTATAAGAAAAATTTCCAATTTAAAAAATTATTGACCGAAAGAAAGAACTTTTTCAACTGCACTCGTATACAATTTATGTAATCCTTAAAACTTATGACATAATGTTTATTAATATTTAAATTATATAATGATGCAAATCGTCTTTAAATTAATTCTGTTTATTATATTCTGATAATAAATTTGCTATTTGTAAAACACTGTCAAAAAAACTTATTCGTCGGTAAATAATTGGTCAACATTTTGAAAAATGCATTCTAAAGCTGTTTACTTCCCTAAACAAATATCAACTTATAATCGTCTTAAAATAAGAGTCGAATTAATATAATTGATGTATGTTTAAAAATATTCAAAACATTAATATTTTAAAAGATTAATATGTTAGCATGTTTTTCAATAAGAAACAATCTTTGTTTTTTTTATTTAAATCATAAAACATAGTTGTTTGCATTAATACTTTCGTAATTTAAAAATAAATTTCCGTCGGGTGAAACAATATTTACGATCCGAGTTCGATTTTAGCTTCCGGTGGGACTGTATACGATCTCTAGGAAAGAGTGCAAAATTATTCAAAGACCCGTTCCCCAGCCATGCCAATAATCAGATACACTAACAGTTAAGTTTATTATTCACATATATAAAATGAAAGTCACGTACCGAATGTAAAATTTAATATTTCAACCCTAAAATGAAAATTAAAAGATGATTCCTTGAACTCAGCCATAAAACTAGAAACTAGCCATAAAACTAGAATACATTATTAACATAGTTTAAGATTGGGTGAAAGACCTATAAAAATATGTCGCTGCACGACCGAAAAGGCAACGCTTCGAACATCCCCGACTTATACAAATTTATTTTTAAAATAATAGTCAGTAAAGTGGTTTGCATTTTAATCAACATAGAAATTCCCATCATTAGCCTCAAAGAACCTTAGTGGCAGAAAAATCACTACAATGAATTGCAACAAAAGGGGCTTTTCAATAACTTGTACCAGGTATGTAAATATGAACCCGAAATCTTTGTATAGAAAATACACGTTTATTATATGAAAATTATGAAAAAGTATTTTATTCCAAATATTGCCCATCGCTAGCTATACATTTTTCCCACCTGTCTGACAATTTGCGGCTGCCACGCCAAAAAAACTGTTGTTCTTTTGAGGAATACCAGTCATCGAGCCATTTCCTTCCAAGTGAAGGGTAAGTGAAGCGCTGCTCGGTCAGTGCGTGCCCCTCCATGCATTTTTTTTGTAGTTCCTCAGTCTATTAAAACTAGTCAATAAGACTAACCATTAATTTAAGTTAATCCATTGATGTCCTTTAGGTTGTTCTAATGATTAAGTTACTCTACTCGGCCACTATGCTCTGCTTTTGCACACAACACACTACACGAGGTCCCGAGGTTTACTTCTCTTCAGTCTTTGGACATGATTTTGGTTATCCAGCAGTTGAAGAGCTTCTGCAATAACATGAAGGCGTAGCCTGGCTTCGTGCTTGCCTGCAAACCTCCTGATTTCTTCCTTGACCGTTGGAATTCCAAGATCTCGATGAAGATCGGAGTTACGGATATATCACGGTGCATTAACTATATTTCGCAAAACCTTGTTTTGGAATATTTGTATTGTTTTAATATTGCTATCGCTGGCACATCCCCACAACTGAATGCATTACAGTCACACTGGTTTTAGGATTTGATTATAAATCAGTATCTTATTATTTATGGTCACCTTGGCCCATCTTCCTATGGATTTCTATAATCCATATCCTTCCTATAATATAATATAATATAATCCTTCCTATAATCCAATAGTATTTTCACTATTTGAGATCAAGCTCAGCTCTGCTATTACAGAGTCAACAATGTTGCCAAATCGAAAGTTATGCCACCAGTATCATTACTATATTTACACAGGATGAATTATTAGTACTAATTTAGTACAAACTGGGTTTTACGAGCTCTTTCAACTTACCAATTAGGTTTTAATACTTCTGACAATAATCGTGACATATTGAATTTCTTCTTCTTAACACAAACTTTCTAACTCTTTCGCTGTGAAAGCAGGACCTAGTTATTATTACCCTTGACTGGTTTCCAAATGTTTTTACTGAATATACAATTTCTGAATCGTTTCTTTTGAGTGGTTGATTTGTAGTAATAATGATAAACATGCAAAAAAATTGTCGACAATGATTAAGACATGTTAATAATTGCATGTGTCATTTTTCTCATCAACTTTAGGACATGGCAGTCTTTTATAAATTTATTTTCAGCATTTTACAAGTAATGAAAAATAAATATTATATGATAATCCGAAACCTAGAAAATAACTGGTGAATCTGATGAAAAGTCTGAAAGAAAATGGAAGAAAAACTCAGGAAATTGTGAATCTAAAGGGTAGGGATATTACGAGTGACCAGATAGTTACTGTCAATCATAACTTATCTCTTTGAGCAATGTCTTTTAACCAAAGTGACCTTAAACTGGTAGTGAAAACTAGTAGGTAGATTTGCAGCCTGAGAATGCTTGAACACATGTCACAAAATGCAAGAAACTGGCTTCACGCGGTTGGTTCACTAGATCTCCTCTAATATCACTATTGAAGATTATACTGGTCTGAAAAATGTATCCCCAAGATAGAATAAAGTGAATAAAGTAATCAGATAATCTTACTTAAGAATACTTTATTATTAATTAATTTTTCCAGCAAAAGACGCACCTTTCATTTTCATTCTTTTTTTTAATATATTAGAATGGGTTTTATCACTAAACTCGTTAAGATAGTCTGCTTGAATTCTATTTTAACATTGAACTTCATAGTAATCTGAAAATTCGATGGATCCAGAGAGAACTTATTAGTAATTAATAATAATTACTAATAAGTAATTTTTATTTAAACCGTTAAACCGTAAGTTTAATAACCCGGTTATTTTTATCTCTTTTTATAGTTAAAAAGCCCTTGACAACATTATTTTTGGCAATTTTTAAGGGGATTAAACAATATGAACGTAAATTCAAAATAATTTGCATGAAAGTAATGGTTCATGCAAATATGGACTTATAATAGTGACCATAACGTTCAAAACCGGTTATCTTTCAGATTGTTTGTTCCTCGCCCAAGCACATATAATATTGCACAAACAATTTGGTCGACAGAAAAGGCATTTATTGTAAATAAAACCTTTAAATTATCACAAAAACTTGGTAATTTAGATATAAAACAACCTAATATAAGTTTTCGCGTCATTCAGTGCATATATAGACCATAGAAATCTAATAGAATTTCAACAAGAACTCGATTTTTCCTTAAATGGAATGTTTGCATATTTCAATAATTTCCCACGAAATACGGTATTAGGAAATCTTCAGGTTTATTATTGTAAGCTATATTGTGTTTACTTGCTCGGTAAGTAATGTTGGTATTCACTAATACATAAGTTTTATTGTCTGTTTTTTAATGTTGTTATACTTGGAATATATTGTATGTTTCTATATGTACCATGTTTCTATATGTAATATATAGAAATATGGTTTCATTACTATTTAATCTTTCTTGTTTTTTTTGTTTACGGCCTCGGACACCGACGCCACTAAAACTAGGGTCTGTTTTTATGTTTTGTTCTTTCTTAGTAATGCCTTGCGAACTGGAACAGCAGCGACTGTTAACATGAATGGAAGAAGTTTTACCTGAATTTGATGACGAAGCTGTAGAGATTGAAGACGTACTAGAAAACAGAGAAGAAGATAGCGAATGCGAACAGGAGGTGGAAAGGGACACAGATACCGATATACCAAAGAGGCCGTATCTTCTGAGAAAAGATGGTAAAACTAAATGGGAAAAGCATGTTATACAGAAAAGCAAAGTTAGAACAAGATTTATTAACATTATCAAACATCTTCTAGGCATAAAAAGTAACTACGGAGTATTCAAAGATTCAGTTGCTATTTGGCAGCTATTTTTTACCGAAAATATTCTACAAATAATTATTGAAAATAAGTACAAATTTATAGAAAAAGTAAAGAAAATTATACCAGAGAACGAAATTGTAACTCGACTAATATTCCAGAGATAAAAGCATTACTTGGACTATTGTATATCGCAACTATTAGAAAAACCAACCATGTTAACGTCGATGATTTATTCAAAACTTACCATATCGCTTTCTAGGTGTCGTTTTTTTGCAAGCCCATATTCGTTTTCATGATAAGGACAGTCGTGAGGAAAGCCAAAAAAATGATAAACTCGCGACCATCAGGGAATGATTAGACTGTTTTGTATCCAATTGTTAGAACGCTTATTCGTTGTCAGAATTTACAATTATTAACGAAAAACTCGAAGCATTTAGAGGAAACTGTCGATTTTGACAGTACATAGCGTCTAAACCAAATAAATATGGAGTAAAAATGTTTGCATTGGTTGATGCTAAAATGTATTATACCGCCAATCTAGAAGAATATGTTGGAACTCAGAATCCTGGTCCATTTCAAATAAGTAATGGTCCTTATGAAGTAGTACAACGTTTATATGAACCTGTAGGGGGGACGGGACGTAATGTGAAAATTGGTTCACAAATGTCGAATTAGCCGATGAACTTAGGATCAATTATAAATTAAGCCTATTAGGCACTTTTCGTAAAAACAAAGCTAAAATACCTCCATTACTGATTGAAGGAAAAATTCGGCCAGAGGGATCAAGCATTTTTACTTTTCGAGAAAATCCCACCTTAGTTTCCTATGTACCTAAACCAGGAAGATTTATTATTTTGTTATCTACAATGCACTTAGATGATGTGTAGGATAAAGAAACTGGAAAACCCAAGATAATTATACACAACAAAACAAAAGGTGTTATCGATACGGTTGATAAATTATCTTCTATATATCATTGCGCAAGACCTTCAATACGATGGCTAATGGTGATTTTTACAGCTTGATGAATATTGCTGGTATCAACGCCTTTATAATTCATACCGCAAATAATAGGGAGAAAAATGTCACTCACAAAGATTTTCTTCAGCAGCTAGGAAACAGTTTACTATCTGAACAACTTAGAATTCGAGGAACATGGGAATATATTTCAAGAACCTTGAGAAATCGAATATCAGAGGTATGTCAGTTATATGTGACTCAAAGAAAAATAGGAATACACGATTTAGTTGTAGAATGTGTCAAAACTTTTCTAAGTCTAGAACATATTGAAGTAATATGTGATTGTTATTTTAGAAATTTGAATATTTAATTTAGGAATAGGATTTAAAATTCTTATAGTTATATATGTTTTTAAAATGGTTCTCATGTATAAGAATGGTCTTTTATGTTTTTATCTTTTTGAGCTTTAATCTCTCTAATAATATTATTTCCTTCTGAAGTAATGCATCTAAAATAAATTTGAGTTTGTTTGTTAATGAATTAATTTGTTTGTTAACTCTTATGTGCTCTAAAAAATTATTTCTATTCAGACAGTCAGGTGTCAGACCTACGCCACTAATGTACTAGAAATTAGACACGCCACTAACGGAAGGTTAAAACAGCTGGGTTAGATAAAAGAACTCAACGTTTAGGTATTACAAGAACACCTAGACATATGTGATTTGGTTTTGATATGTAAGATTTTTAAAATGATACATTTTTAAAACGATTGAAAGCTGGCATTAAATAAAGAACATCATCGAGTTTGCATGATGACCCACTCCAAACGATATCGAAAGTTTATATTTATCAGGGTCATGTTGTCAATTTGGTAGAATAATAAATAAGTGTTTATTTTGAGCTTTTGTGAAAAAATATTCGATGAGCTCCAGTTTGTACTATCAGCAATTGCCCAAATGGAATGATGTTTTATTACAGAAACGTTCAAAAATGATTAATGAAAAGATGTTGTGTTACACCAGGACAAGGCTCATCATACAAATATTGTAAGTCATTAGCCACAAAATATTAGTATTTTAATGAGAAGAATTGGTTATGGTCATAATCCATTCTACTCCTGATATTGTATTATCAGACTTTTACTTGTTTGTTGTAACACGTCTTATCAGACGAAACATTAATTTCATATTACAATATCAAATATCCCATGTTTGCAGAAGAAAACCAGAAAAAGAAAGTTGAATCATGAGATTATCGGAAAGATTCCAAACTACTAATTTTGTTTTTGAAGAATCTACAGTCCGTTATTATCATTTATATATGCTCCATGATCGAATTAAACCTATTTTAAATACAGAATTATAGTATGTCTTAATAAAAATTAGTATGTTGTAATATGTGTATGTAAAGTAATTTATTTTAATATCAATGAAAATTTTATATGTGATATGCTTATAATTCTCCTCTATTGCGGCTCTATTTCAGTTTAATAAATTTGCTGCAAAAGTGCGCAATCTTCATTAACAAATGTTTTTCTTGCCAGAAAGGTTGGAAATTAATGGGATGAAAAAGAAATTCTCATAATAAAGCAAATAGTTTTACTTGAGTGCTTCTGACTCTGACTTTTGGGATAGAGTTTTAATATGTTGAAAGGTAACTTCTTTTCAACTGATGATATCTTGATCACTGATTTTGATGATAGCTTGATCAGAATGAGAGATATTCCCTATATAAGGTTCGTCTTTAAAAAAAATGGTTATTAAATCTGGGTAGAAAAAAACGAGATCTCGGCATTCACCAAATGTCCCACAAAGATTTCCTTAATTTAACACCAGAATTATTTTACTGTTGGCAGTTTCTGGTCAAAAAACCAGCTAATGGATAACTTGGACATTGTTTTGGTTCAAAGAGTTCTGGTCTACTTATTAACCGGATCTGGATCCATTTGACTGTGGTTCTGTTGAAAAAGTCACCAATAAACCGAAATATTTCAAAAAACTTCTCTGCAGACCGTTGAAGCAAGAATTCAGAGAGAAAATTGAGGCAGTGATTTAGGCTAAAGTAAATTATGTTGAATAAATATATACTGGATGATTGCCCAAATGATTATATAAAAGGATTTTTTGTAATTTTTAACTTTGGCTACCAAAGTCAAAAACTTGACGTTACTATTTGCGTGGAAGATGGTTTAACAGGGAACCAATCATTTCGACACAGCAATGTCATTGATAATTTAAACAACAAGAAAATATTTTCTTTTCTTTCATGGCAATGAAAATGGCAATCTCAATACCCAACTAACACGTTCTGTTAATGCGGGATGTTCTGTTAAAACCATACGTTGGGACGAACAAGATTATGACCCGTAATGGAAAGTGGCTAGTAATTTTGCAGCATCATTACAACAGACCACATATTGCAAAATAGACTATAGACATCAATTGTAGAATGGGCTATGACGTTCTCCTTCACGAGCTTTATTTCTGGGTATCGTCCAATTTGATCATCACTCATTTCTGTCGCTTTAATATCACCTAGCTGATGAGTACATTAAAACAGACAATGAGATCCATCAAAAATAAATATCCTTTGTAAAAATGATCCAATGTTGATTCTAAAATGACATTACCATAGCTTTATTGAGTTAAAGCCGATTAAACTGCCAAACACCAAATGCGAAAGAGAAACGATAGAGGTGAATGACTTTAAATTTCTGCATATAACATCACTTGATAATATATATATATATATATATATATATATATATATATATATATATATATATATATATATATATATATATATATATATATATATATATATATTTATATTTGGGCACCATATGTGTCGTCTGTATACGTGGTAGTCCCCGACATCAACTACAAGAATTAACTTGATTATATTTTGATAAGGTCTTGATGGCGTCGAACGTCAAAACAAATTGCCGGAGCTATCGTCTACTCTGTTCTAGATTTCATTGAAAATTGAAAGTAACATGCAAAATGTTCAATTACAAGAAGTTACTAGTTCAGCATTCTTGTGAATCTCGAGAAAAAATACGTGAAAAACTGGATCTCACTCAACTGTCTCTTCTGGACCTCAACTGGATCTTCCAAGTGTTGGCATTGTACACGAGCCATTATTATTGCGTCCGTAGATGAAACAAAAACAACACGCATAAGGACTGCAGAAACACCAACATTGGTCATAGGAATATTGTCTTAAATAATCCTCGCTAAATTTGCAAATCCGGTGGGCTTACAAAAAAAAATAAAAATAATCACATCAAAAAAACATGTCGGGAAATCCAGTCACATGATAATTCAAGCGACACCAAAGACCTCTATTAAGCTGTCAAGAAAAAAGAAAGAAGAAAATATACACAACGTACATAGATAATACAGAATGCGCAAGGCGAAAAAATAACACATATTGAAGGCATTTTAACCGAATGGAAATATCATTGTAGCAAACTCTTACCAAGATGAGTAGAAACCCAACATACCCTAGTTAAGCAAATTGCGGTTTACAACGGTATCCGGTATTAATAGTTGATAAAATCGTATAAATAGTTGATAAATTAATAGTTGATCCAAAAAACAAAAGCAAGACCTCAGGCGCATTGATTCTTTTGACCTTTGGTACTGGAGACTGGCCTTTCGCACTCCGTAGTCTGTGAGACGAGCAAACGCATCCCTTATTCGAAAAACTAATAAACCTACCAGGTTCATGAACGAATATTAAGATTTTCCGACAACATTGAATACAGGAACAGCAGTAACCTAGAAAGCTGCGTGCTGCAGGGACGGATAGAGGGTCCTCGATTACGCGGCAGACCTCCAAAAAGACCAACAGGATAAATTAAAGACCTAACTGGTACATCTCTGCAATATGCAACCAAGGAAGCCAGAAATAGAGAATGCTAGCGAGAAGTAGTCCGGAAAGCACGGATGCTAAATACTAATATTCTATTTTTTTTACTTACCTTATAAGGAGTTGGATTAAGATTCCTTTTAATATCAGAACGTAATGATTTCAAAGAACTGTTTACTTTTTCTTTAATCTCGTTTAAACTAGGCAACATTTGCCTTACTTGGCCATTATCCCAATAAAGTGTCAATAATCTTTCTACTTTTACTGGAATCATATACGCCCTCTTAGATTCTTCAAATGGATGTCTGCATAAAATTTTTTCATGTTTCACGGGTGGTCGTTCAGTTGACCTTTGCAGTAAATCAACCAAAGCATAACCATTATCACTGTACAATCTATAAATTTCTTTACTTCCAGCCATGGTAACTTTGGTTGGGTCTTGACTTAGTTTCATCCTAGGATGATTGTTTAGTTCTACCATTTTATAGACACAGCCAAGAGCTGGTTGCCTCTGACAAGTAACTAGATGAGTCCCAATACCAAAACAGTTTATTTTGTGAACTTGTTCATTTAAACTAACAATTATATCCTCATTTATTCCATTGGATGCCATAATTGTTAAATTTTCAAACCACGGAATATTATATTTTGATTTGATTTTTGTAAAATAGCTATTGGCTACTTTAGATATGTAAGCTAAGTCTCCGCTGTTGAGTCTTATTCCCGCTGCACGATAGCCAAGATCGTTCAAAGCTAATGCTATGGCACAGAAGTTAATCAGCTCTTTTCTGAAAAGAAAAATCATCTTAGACTATTAAGATTCTGCTTATTTTATTTGTTTTCTACAAGAAGATATGAAATAAACATAACTACGAACAAATGGGTATGTTTTTCTATTTGAAAAAATAATATAAAAATGACGAATATTTGATTAAGCTAAAATATATGGTACTGATTTTCTCCAAAATGTAACATTCACAACTGAAGAGAGAACAATGGACGGATATGTTTGCGATTAACTAGATGGTTCAAATCATAACCATTCAAAAAATATGGTTATAGAAACAGTTTAAAAAGAAACTGAATGTTGATTAAAGAAATTATATTATCCAGGGAACGTATTTATAATGAATGTAAGAGAATATTTTATTCATAAATATTTTCAACGAAAAATCACAAAGTATAATAAGCCTTCAAATTAATTTAAAATGAATCGACATAAAATAAAAATCAATTTTTATTTTTATGTTCAAATTTTACTATTTTTTTCATATAGCTTAAAGAAAACTACAGCTGAAACGCAAATTCTCGACGCACATTTCGCTAACCATGTGAGCATTATCAGGAAATGACTCAATCTAAGTCTGAAACTAAACTGTTTTATTTATATGACAATCGTGCTTAATTAACATTTGCATTAATAATTTAAAAGTTAACTACAGCTGAAACGCATATTCTCGACGCACATTTCGCTAACCATGTGAGCATTATCAGGAAATGACTCAATCTAAGTCTGAAACTAAATTGTTTTATTTATATGACAATCGTGCTTAATTAACATTTGCATTAATAATTTAAAAGTTAACTGAACGGAAAAGGTCCTTTAGCGCGGTCCATGGTTTTATTACATTTTTCAATTTGAATGCTTTTATAAGCATCCAAAGCCGTATTGTTATTGATACTTTTAACCAGTCTTAAATTACTAATATCTATATTATGGCCATGCTTGAGTGCATGTTGGGCAACACAAGATTTTTCATGTTTCCCATGTCTACTATGGGTAATGTGTTCTTTACATCTAGTTAAATGGACCTTTTAGTTTACCCAATATATCTTCAATCACAATCTTAACAACTAATTTCATAAATCCCCGATTTTTCATGTTGATGTACTTTATCCTTTGGATTACTATTAATATTCGTTTCATTAGATACTGTTGTCATATAAATAAAACATAGTTTAGTTTTAGAATTAAACTGATGATACTAACATAGTTAAAGAAAGGTGTATCGAGAAGTTTCAAAAAGTGATTTGGTGTTTAGTAACAAATTCCTTCAAGTGTAGTTTACCCAACATTGAATATACACATATTTTATTACTAGTATTACTATTTATATTCCAGATAACGTGAGAGTCAAAAAACTGAACATTCTGTAGCACCAACATTCTGCCCGATTTGACGCATACTAACGGACATATAAATTGCTACGTGCAGGACTTTTCATATTTGTTTTATAAAACATAGATACTAAAGTAAAAAGTTTGTATTGGTTAATAATGATTGAATAATGTGGCATATTTCTTCTTGTTGTATAATATCCCAAGCCTTTACTTTCAACAACAAACAAACTTTCTAGTCTTATTCACATTATGTCACTCTTCTAATGAAAAGTCGAACAGAAAAACATTCATAAGTATTAGACATACATGGCAGTCAATATTAAATTAATGTTGGGGTTTTCCTCTAAGTAGCCATGAACGTCGCCTTGACGCCATTCGATATCAAGATATCAGGACATCATCGTTGTCTAAATCACTGTAATCATTGCCATTGATGATCAAAGAACGGGGATAGAACAAGATGAGGTCGATAATGTTGCGGAACAAATGACCTCATAAACCGGCAAATCGGTCCAAAACCTACAAGTGGGCCTTACTCTACTAACCAACCATCAGCTTGCTGTAATATTAAAAATTATTAAAATCGAACCACCTCTTCTGAATGATGCACTTTCTATGTTAGTAGGTTTCGGGAGATAACATTACCATGAGAATTAATGATATACTTATTTCTAAAGACCACAAATCATATACATTTCTGTATATGAGTACAGTACATATATATTTCTGGACCCATATGACATGTTATATTATAATGTTATATAATAATAATATGAATATGTTATATTATGATTCTTATAAGAGTCCAACTCGGGAGGCTTAGTTTAAAACAAAGATCTCCAAACTACGACCTGCGGGCCAAATCCTGCCCGCCTGTGTCATCAGTCCGGCCCGCGACTTACGAATTTAGCAAGGGTACGCTCGTTTAGGGCGCGTAATCGGCGACTGGTTTAGAAATTATAGATAAAAGGCAAGGCAAGAAAATTAAAACGGTTTTGGCCCTTGGAACTTACTGGAGTAATCAGTGTGGCCCTAAGGCTGGAAAATTTGGAGATCGAAATGTTGGTATGATGTCTACCCATCTAATGATTGATTCTTGGGATAAAAAGAGATTATTTCGGGAATTTACCAATTACCACATTAGAAGTATATTCAGGCGAATCGTCATATTCATGATAAAATAGATTACAGAAAAGAGGAACCTACTTCTATCATCCACGTGATCGTTCCAAGGAAAGAACGAAACAGCTAATATTAGCCTTGTCTTCTACCAATGAATCACCCATAAAGCTAATTATCAAGTCTGCTGTGATTTAATGGCTAAATCTTTAGCCACTTGGCAAGGAACTGTAAAGCGATTCCAGTTGGCGCAGACAAGCATACCAATAGAAAGTGTAGGAAGGATCCAACGGTATCCGATTTATTTGGCTACAAAACTCATCCAATGCTGAGCGCAAGTCTCTTATTGACAACACTCAAGTTTTCTTGTTCACTGATCATCGATGGTGACTTCAACGCGGACAACAAAATCTGGGAATGTCACTCCATCACAAATTCGTAAGGGGAAGATCTTCGGATGTTGCAGAATTTGCTCAGATTCCAAATGAACCAGACATTATTTCTTTAACAACTCGCTTAATCCAGATTTACTTATAGATTCCTTTATTGTAAACAATGCCAAACGACCAAATTCACACCGGTTCATTCATAAACTCATTTCACGTGATCTCTATATTCTCCTTGTGAATTCCATGAACTGTAGGATAAACAACTCTTGAGCGTTCGATTCAAGTTGACTTAATCAGTAAGCTGAGAGAAAACATTCAACAATCTTTCAGTCTCGTCAGGAAGCCAAAACAAATCAATCAGTCCAGGCATAGTATTGATCTCCTGATAACTATCCTAAAGAAACACCTCTTATTTTCATAGTCAGTAATGGCTATTATTACAAAATTCGCCCCCAGAAAAGCCCCTGGTCCATTCGATTTCCATGCCCCGGTTAAGCGTTAATTAATTTATTATAAGTAAGGGCAAAGCCTCAATTGAACCTTTTTGATCTTCTATGCGGCGAAAAAACAATATAGATAAGAGACATGCGAAAAGCCAATGAGGAGCAAATATGAAGAAGTAGAACAGAATGAAGACAGCACAGAGATCACAAGAATGTGAGGGAAGACCAACACTACAAGAGTTAAGGTGAATAATAGAGTTAGGCCAAAAACAAATATTGTAATTAAAATGAATAATTGGTTTGATAAAGAATATAGCAAACTAGTAGAGAACAAAAGAAAGGTAGCATCAACATCAAGGTACAAAGAATAAGAACGCTAGAACATGTCGAATAGCTTGAAAGAGAGAATATGCCAAATACCGAAAAACAGGTGGCATGGCAATGTAATGGAAATTGAGTACTACATAGAACAGGATAAAGGATAATATACGAATGTATGGCATGTAGAGCGTTTTAATACATTTTTAATAATTTAATAATAATAAGGGTCCCAGTGCAATTAGAAAATCTATTTTAAAAAATATAAAATACGAGTGCTTCTAGATTATCTATTCATTTGTTTGCTTCGAAACCATAAGGAATATATCAGTAAGTTCGCCATTTAAAACTACATTAATTTAATTGCTAACCCAGTAAGTCGAAACCAACTCTAAAATAATCACTTACGAAGATTTGTCATAAAATATAAAAGAGCAAATAGCTATCAGTTTGTAGACAAATGTATGTTAGCACACATCAAGAAATAGTCGTGGTAAATAGTCGTAGATAAACTCTTATATACAGGCTGTAAGGGAAAGTACTTTCCCTGAAAATGAAATATTTTTTAACAATTCATTCCATATGTTTCAGCATAAATGTTGTTTGTTTTGTTACAAAAAAAGGAATTTGGAGGAAGGATATTGTTGTTTAATATCAAAATTGAAATTACTAGCATTAATTTTTCCCCTTATAACACGTTTTAAATAATTCACGCCACATTAGGAATTATATAATTAAATGTTTCGTTAAATTAAATGTTGAACATTTACACCATTTTAGTGTATGCAAGCCTGCCACCGTTTTAATAATAATAATAATACCAATAAAACAACTGATCATATAAACAACGCATCAAACTCTAATAATCTTCAAAGTGAAATAGAGCTTGTCAAAAGTTTTAACGATAGTATCTGATTGGAGTTTGGCCTTGATAAGTATACAGTCGCCCATATCCGCAGGGGCAGGCATTGGAACACACAGAAAACATGCAATTAAATGGAGATATTTGCTATTCCTACTCTCAATACTGGAGAAAGTATCTTGGTATGATGCAGTTGTTAGGAATATCTCATATAACCGCTAGGAAAATGATTATAAAACAGGTCATAACTACAGTTGAAAGAATATGTAAATCTGTGATCAGCGCATGAAATAAAATGTTGGCAATCCACACTTGCCTGTGGCTGTTTATACGTTTGGTGTAATAAAGTGGTCTGATATCTCCCTGAAAGCATTTGATCGGAAAATAACAAATAAATTAACAAAATATCGTATGCATCATCCAAGAAGTTTCATCGAGTGGCTATATTTGTCTCGACATATATGGGGAAGAGGCTTACAGAATATGGAAGTAATGTATCGTTAACAGGAGGATCGCCTAAGATCCTATTTTCTCAGCAAAAAGAGTAATATAACTTCCCAGGCGCGTATTTCAATATGGAAAGGAAAGGAGCTCCATGGTCGCTTTGAAGCTTTCCTCGATTCTGAACAGAGGAATAAAAATTACTCTACAGAATGGCTCCGAACATCCTGACTTTATGGAGAGACAGAAGGTTTCCTATGTGCTATTCAACATTAGGTCATAAATACAAGGGAATATAAAAAACATATATTAGGACAAAATATCGATCCAAAATGTCGCTTATGTAAACAACATTTAGAATCAATACAGCATATGAACAGAGGGTGTCCTGCGCCAGCTCAGACAGACTATATGCAGAGGCATAACAACATCACTAAGGTGATACATAAAAAATTATTGAAAAAATATTATCTGTTGGATGTGGATATATCTTATTATAAGTGAAAACTAGAACAGCTGTATATAAGTAAAACTGCAAAGATTTTGTAGGATACGGCACTGATTACTGATCGGGCAGTGGAGGCTAATCGGTCTGATATTGTTATAATCGACACAAATGCATTCAAAGCGCTTATTATCGATGTGGCCCCAACCGTTGGACCAGAATTTGACCAAGATCATTGCTGAGAAAATAGAAAATATCAACCCTTACCTGTAGAACCAGCAGACATGTACCAACTCAGACATGTCGACATTATACCATTAGTAACATCTACAAATAGGCTGGTAACAAATAACTGGAAAATTGCCAAAAACAAGCTTGAATTACATGATAGTGATGACAGTGATGCAGAAGGCTGCTGTACTGGGTACAGCAAATATAGTAAGAAAATTTTTAAGCTTGAATTCACCCTCGGCTGAACCCTCTTGGATTGCAAACCCCGGCTACCGTGGAGATTAATAAAAATATATGATGAACATAATACATTTATTTCGCCCATAAAAACTTGATGGTATTCAATGCAACAATTTATAATAAATATACTTTAATTTGCAACTAAAATTATCCTTACAGCATAATTTAATTGTTACAAATCGAACTCTCATAAAATAAACTTATGTTGATAGCTGGAGTAATCCAATTCAGTATCGGTTCGTATCGAGTGATATTCTGACGATTAGTGAGGAAGGTAAACGTTGGCGATGCTCTAGTTGCTCTAAGGTCCGTCGGAAGACCATGGAAGCATCAACAAATAAAAATATTGCAGAGCTATTGAGAGGTTTTTGTCTCGAGTTCTTGCAGAAATTGGATGAATTAGAGAAGGGGCTCGGAAATTCAATTGAGTCTATTGCAAAATAAGCGAAGTTACTACTGAGATTGAACGCCAAAACAGTAAAATCGAATCCATTTCTGCTACGATTTATGATCTTCTGCGTGAAAACTTGGCTACGAATAATATAATTGAGGAAGTTAATATTAAGCCTGATTAATTGGACCTGATCATTGGAAGTCCTTGTTACATTCAGTGAAAATAAAGGGTATACCAAAAACGCCTGCAATTAACTCTTTTGAAGTTGTTAAAAAAATTGGAATTACACTGAATTTTCTATTAAAAAAAGAAATGATAAGTGACACTTTCTGTCCACCGCAATTAAAACGCCAAGACACTTTGTCAATTAGGGTCACTTTTGTGAACATGCAGGACAAGGAAATTTTTCTAAAGAAACGAAAAATCATGAGAGATCTATCTACCCGACATTTAGAGAGCTTCACAACAGATTTGCCAATTTGGATCGAGCTGCTTACTAAGAGGAGAAAACTGCTTATGTTCCACGCCAGAAAGTTGAAGAAAAACCAAGACTACAAGTACCTTTGGACGAGACATGGAAATATATACATGAAAAGGGGGATAAAGGCAATACAATTAAGATAAATAACATGCAGACTTTGGAAAACTTAGAAAAGTAATATTCAGCCGAATACTTGGATATTGCAAGTGGTTTTGTGTTTTCTTTTTTCTATGTTTGGATGATAGGATTTTCTCTTATTCGATTGCAATAGAATTTCATTTTTTCCTGTGTAATTGTAGAAGTTTACTTTATTGGTTGTTACATTATTTTTCTATTACCAGAATACTTATGAGATTACTTATGAAATTACCAGAATATTTATGAAACATTGCACACTGTTGCTTTATTTTTGAAACGCATGTACACAGGTTTCTATTGATGTAAAACGAATAGATTGTTTTCATAGCAATTACAAAAATATACAATCATCTAAATTTACCACATTAAAATTATTTTTTAAGACTTCTTCTAATTCTTGTTTTTTGAAGAAATCTGCTAGTTTTAAAACGATCAATTAATTAGAACGTGCTATTGATTTGCATGTTGACCATATTAATGTCAAGAATGTTTGTTTGGATGATATTGAATATTAAATAACAGAAATGGATTGAATATTTTCAATTTGAATATTAAAAGTTTAACTATCAGTTTACATGTCATTTGAATTTCGAAAAAATGTATTAATAAAGCTGTAAAGGGTGTTTCTGTATATATACTGAATAACATTGATGTGACTGATATTCATAATCTAAATAAATTAAATTTGGCACTTACTGCTATTTACAGATCTTTTGACAGAAAGACTTTATAGATAATTTATTAAATCACTTGGATATTTTATATTAAAATATTATCTATTGTGCGGTGATTTAAATATTAATATTACTGACTTCAGTAACAGATACACTAACGAATATGGAGGTACATGGAGGTTCTGGAATATTTGAATGTACTTTCCGGTACATTCAAATATTCCAGAACTTTTAACCAGTTTTCCCGAATAAGTTGAAACAGGCCAGTGGCAAATTTCTAATCTGGTCGACAGTAGCAAAAATACGTTCTTCTTAATACAAGCGTCTCCGTAAATAAGAAGCATATCGTAATATTTGCGCACAGAATACATTTTTGGTTTTAAATGGAATTTAAAATGAAATGTTCATTAATTATTATTTAGTTTATCCGTTAAGTAATAACCAATTAACATTTACCAAATGTATTGTTACACATATTTGCTTAAAATATTAATTCTTATCATAGCTTTACGATTGGTGATTTAATAAATTTGATTATTTTTTCGCGGGAACCCTTTAAGTGAACCCGAAAATGTGCAAAAAGTGGAATTTTGTTTTTTAAGCCGAAATATGGATCAATATTTGAGTTAAGTTTGCATATCGTATCCAAGTTTCTAATATAAGACTTGATATGAAATTACGTAAATCTTAATACTCTTAGAAGTGGTCATGTAAAATTTTAGAATTGCCCGTTCCCCATATAATCTAATACGATTACAAATATACTAGGTATATAATCTGATTACCTCTATAATATTTTTAATGAGACATTAATGGGAACTCTTAACTATTATAGATAATCGTTAAATCAAAATATTCGTATCTCTCTAAAAACAAATTGGAATTGGAAATTAGACACGTATTTACCTTGAAACATCATAGTGTGCAGTTTATCTTTCAATATTCGCGTGGGATTCACGACCAGACATAATATAAGAACTATAAATTACGGCCATTTGAGTTTTAATGACTGTCTAACAGAATAACAGCAACACATGTTGCTTACACGTAACCAATAAACGCAAATTTGTTTTAGATGCATTCTCCCTCAAACACGCAGTGTTTGTATCTGTTCTTCCGCATCGAAATGTGCTATAAAATAAGCGGGAAGTTAATTTAGACAAAAACAGCCTGCTTATTTATTAGATCTACATTGCTTTAATCGCTAAGTATAAAACCTTACCATAATAACACAGGCAAGTTTGAATTATGTGTTGTTGCTCCTTGAAAATTGATACAGCCCATACCGCCTTTTCATGAAGCAATAATTTTACATTACTACAGAGTAGGCAATAAACAATTGATCGATTTATGTATTCACTATACTTGATAGGTTGTCTCGTCTCGTAGCTGTGTGATAGGTTATCTCGTCTTAAAAAAATCACGTGTTCGTAATAAGTATATGTTGAATTGTCTGGCTTATGTAAGATGTTTAAAAAAATATATATTATTTGATCAAAGTTTCCTTAGGACATACATTTCATATTGCTCGCGAAAACTATTCGTTTTGTTTGTATTATGAATACTTTTTGGGGGCATTCACGGACATTACAATCTGATCACAAAGATCAATTAGTAAATTTTATTTAACTTATAACTCAGAAAGCTTAGAACTAAGGCCTTACTAATCAGTATCCTAAGATTTCTAATAAACTAGGTACACATAAAAATTAGCGTGTACACTAAGACCCACGATGCTCTGCTTTATCACATCACCGAACTGATTCAAAGGGCTTGATTCTCTTGAGTCTTAGTTAATCCTGCATTGTCAAGGAGCTGAATCCCCTTGACGTGGACATTTTGGAGGAGTCGTTGTTATTGACTGCTGGTAATCTTGGATTTGGCTTGTTCAACACTATTCATATCCAGATCCCGATGTTCCTCAGCACCTTATTCTGAAACCTTTGAATGGTTTGTACGTTGTTGGCATAGCCCCACAGCTGAATTCCATAGGTCCATAACGATTTAAGTAACTACTTATATAACATAAGCTTATTATGAGGAGTCAGAGTGGAGTTTCTTCCAATCAACCAGTACAATTTTCTATATTTAATCGTATTTAATGGTATGGGCTTTTCAGCGCAGCATTGCGTCAAGGGTAACACTAAGATATTTAGCTATATTTGAAAATGGAATTCGTTTATCATTTATGATTATGGATATATGCTGATTATCTCTGTTTGTAAAGTTACCTAACACAGGTGATTCTCCTTTTTTGTCCAATTGTTAATTTTGTTGGCTGATATCTGCAATTTTTCGGCTGCTTCTTCGTGGTCATTACCTACTGCCAATATAGCAGTGTCATCTGCAAACGTTGCTATGGTGTCATTAGCCAGTCTAAGAATATCACTTTTGTATAAAAGCTATAAGACAGACCCTAGTATACTTCATTGGGTACTCCTGCATTAATTATCTTAAGCTAAGAATAGTCTCCTTGCTTAATTCTAAAATGTTTTTAGATGTTTTTGAGATGTTAGATACCAGAATATCAGAAAGCTGTTTAGGTAAATATTTCTTCATTTTATTTTTTAGACCTTTATTCCAAACTTTATCGAAATGATGTGCCACATCAAAGAAGATTGTTGAACAGACTTTCTTTTCTTCTAGCGACTTTTCTACTATATTTAGTAGAATGACTTTCTCTGAACCCAAATTGTTGTGACGGAATCAGATTAAATTAATCTATGATTGGTTTTAGTCATTTTAATAGAAGATTTCTCGAATAGTTTCGATAATACAGGCAAGATAGAAATTGGCCTAGCCTATAGGAGAACATTTAATGTGATGGTTTGGCAGGTTTGAATATCATTATGATCTCTGATACTTTCCACATCAATGGTACATACCTTATTCTTAATGCTGTATTTACTAGATGTGTCAGTTTAACTATTGCTTTTATGGGAATCTGTTTCAGGGTTTATTCAGAAATGAGATCAAATCCAGAAATTTTTTTGGATCTAGATTTTCATTAATCTCTTTAACGACTTCTTTGAGGGTGTTTTGAGTGATCTCCACATCCTCCTAGTTAATTTCTTGCCCCAAAATGTCATCACCTTTACTTGGTTGAAATGTACTTTCTAAATGAATTGCAAATTTGTCAGCTTTTTTTTGATTATTTCTCGCTCACTTACCATTTTCCATTCTAGTTGGAGGAATTTGCATAAGAGGTATTTTTAATCTTTTAGTAGCTTTCCATAGTCAGTGCTACTATCACTTGTCAGTTCACTTAGCTATGAACTAATTGAGAAAACTATTCGTGATATTGTTTGTAGTTTTCCCAAAATGAGAGATGCATAAAATACTGCATACATAATATTTGTTATTGTCCTTTGTTTTATATTTTTTTTTTGCTGTTTTCCAAAAACAACTGTTACCAGACAAATGCTACCTATTACATAGCCACGTTTTAATTAGTAAAACACCAGATCATTATCAAATTAAGAGAGAGATATACTAACCTAGAATTTAATTTTACTTTAGTTACACTGACCTAGAATTTTTGTTAAGGTTTCCTTCACTTCATAAGTCAAATCTCATTAAATTTGGGTTGAGAAAAACGAATATGATCAAGAAAATTTTTTATCAGCTCAATTTCATGTTATATTCAATAGGTGGAAAGAAGTATTTGATTTTATCGGATTAAGAAAAAACGAAACATTTTAATTACACGTGCCAACAACATTGAAAGTTCATTTGAATTTTTTTAATGACAGCTACATTCTAAGTGTTCAAAATTGATGGGAGAATACCTGACAGGTTGTTGGGTCTAAAGAGAATCTTGTGATGGTTTCATGAGATCATTTTCTTTTGGCTTGCCTCTAGAAAATAAGTTCCGGAGCATCCCTACACACAGACCAGCAACATATATGTGCAGCCCATGATTTATCCTGGTCCCCTACATTCATACCAAAATAATGATAATAGGCGTTTCTGTGACGAAAATGTTATTTCATCACAAATCTAACTAACTTCAAAAGCACTTTAAAATCCGAAATTCTGCACTAATTACAACAGAAACAATATGAAACTCACAGGTACAGAAGTTGAAGTGCTTTGTTTTACATAGTTAGAAATTCACTGGATTTTCTAAATATTAGGCTCTAGAAGTTCAGCTAGGCAAAAAAAGACTTAGAAGATACAATTTATAAAAAAATGTTTTTGTGGTTTAAAATTGGATAAATAAAATTGGAATTATGATATCATAATCGTCTGTATACAACTGAATTATTTTCGAAACAGTCCAGTATATTCTTTATATTAAAACTCCAGTACCAACCGAAATAAGAGATTGGCTCCATAGATAGATATTTTTTTTGAATTTTGAAAATTATTTATTATTAGATTAGATTAATGATTAGAAATACACTTTAAGATCTCCTGATGGTGCTAACACGTTTAGCGAAATAGGTGTCGCTGGAATACAAACGAGTGTTTTGGCCTATTGTAGAAAATCTGATTTAGGTTAGGAAGTTACATTGCAGAATGTTTAAATGACAAAATGGACAGCAAGTGTTTTCAATTTTAGATAATACTTATTTTAAATAGGTATTATTAAATAGTTGTTGCTGTATCGTGTCAGTCAAGAACTGATCGGTTTAACGGGATATATTTACACAATTCTGAAAGCTGCCGAACAACTAGAAATATAAAGGCCCCTGTTAGAATAAATATATATAAATATATTGGTATCCTCAAATATATGTACTGCTGCTTTGGGGAATTAACCGAGCTCACCTCAAGAGGAATAGAGGTTCCAAAAGCGATCCTAGGAGTTGAACGATTTTTCAAATCGCCAGTCAAGACATAACTTATCCAGAAGCATTGTTATGTAGTAATAATCAAACATTCACACATTTTTCTTTCTTCTTTTAAATAATTCATTCTTGTGCCTGGTATACCATTTTTTAATGCTTCCACGTAAAAAATTCCGACTATGAAAATCAATATTAAGACCTCAAACAAACGGCCATGGTATTTACCAAACGAAATAGGTTTTCCATAAGAAGTTGCTCTGTATTTAGTGGAATTCTAAGGGCGTCTAATCTTCTTTGAATTGGTTTCAAATAATCAAGCCTTCTATGCGAACCAATATCGCACACAATTCGATCGAATGTATCCAAAATACACATTAATGATAAACAAAAAGCTGGTTACGTTACAGAACAAAAAAAAACCGATACAACTGACTTTTTAAAATATCCAGTCCATTGCTCAGACCATAAGCTATCAGGCTTTTTCCTTTGTTTTTCCGTTAAAAACAAAAATGGATACTGGCGTATGGCGAAACAACTTGGATGATTATAAACTACAGTAATTTTATATTGCTGCATGATTTTTATCAAAAATATTACTAAAACACCATAATATTACAAAAAAATACCTCTCGATCTCTCCTATATCTACATGCGTCATAAACCCATCAGGAAATGCTAAGGCATGGGAAACAAGTGCACCTAATTCATCATCTTCACTTGAATCACATTTTTCATTGAACAAAGGTAATAATTTTTCTTTCCACATCAATACTTGCTTGAAAAGATGACATGGTTTTCCTCCCTGTTTGGGCTTCAGTAATGGGGTTCCAATTTCAAGATTTGCATTGAATGGTATCAGGTAATTGTGGGCATGAATTTCCTGAACAGGTATACCGAATAGTTTACCTGCTAGGACGTTGCTAGTAGCATCAAATCCACCTATAAATAAAAAATAAAAACAGTTTTATTATTTATCAACAAAAAATCTGAGAAAAAAATAGAGGAGCGATATATTTATTAATTATTGAATTAGTCAACAAGAGTTTTTAATACCAGATGCAATAAAAATGAATTCCCTGTTTATTCAATTAATGTTTTCCCACTAAAGAAGTTTTGAAGCAAGCAAAAGATATAATAATCTGAAATAGTGGGGACTAATATTTAGAATGAATTATATGATTTCTTTCTTTTGTTAATGATCCCTCTTTTGCACATGTCCCAAACAACTTTATTTTTTACTCTAGACCTCCTTTAATATAATTGATCCATTAAATCGAGTGTTAACAAGTTGTCTGTCTTCTTTTTTATATTTTGATTTCGGCTTAGGTATCCGTTATGCATGCATAACTAGAGTTGGTTTTTATGGTAGTATAATTTCATTTAATTTTTAGTTTAACTCAACTCTTACTTCAGAATCCTGGGCTTGTCCGAAGTCGAATGCAGATTAGAATTATACTCATTCATTTTGTGCAATTTGCCTTAACATAAACATTGCATCTTGTGATGTTCCTTTGCGGAGCTTTCCCTTATAGTTAACTACTCATTTTTTTCTGTTAACACAATAAATAATGTATGTAATTAATAATTTCCAAAAGTGTGTTAAATGTGCGTAACCTATATATTTGACATCGGGTTTAATCTCCTTTAATATCAAGCAGACACATTGATACTTTCCATTCTTCTGGTAGTAGCTCTTGTCCCTAAATATCTTTTATTCATTGACATAAGTCATACGATATGACTTTTCCACTATAATATATTAGTTGATTTAGCCTAAAAACAATCGCACTCCCTCTAAGGGGAACATTGACTTATCCCAGATATCTTCGATATCAAAAGGATTAAGCTCTGTGGGGGGCCTATCCATATTCTCGGCCCACACGGTTGCAGTGGTGACGATGGTGGATCCTTAGTTTCCTATTATTGTCCTAAAACTTTCGAACGATTAGAGCTGTTCCAAGCAATACAGCCTTCTGCATAGCTCTAACAAGGTGATCGTTGGTACCCAAAGTTATAATATTCTTTATCAGGCACTTTGGAATGATTCCAGTTGATGACAATACAATCGGTATTGTTTCCACGCACTTCATATTCCATTGTCTTTTCACCTTCGTGAGGCTCCTTATATTTCAGAATTTTTTCAATATGTTATGCAACTAGATTATTGTTGTTTGGAAAGCTATATCTATAAACATTGCTTTTCTTAAAGTTTTATCAATAACAACAATATCGGGTCTGTTGTTATTTAATTTCTGCTCGGTAAGCACTGTTCAGTCCCAATACATTCTGTAACTATTATTCTCCGGAACTGGTAGTATAGAACTTTGTCTGATTCCTTTAGCTGCAGTTTTATTGCCAATTCTTGATGAAGGCTACTCGCCACTGGGTCATGCCTTTCTTTATATTCTACGCTTGACAGCCCCCTGTCATATGTCTCGGAGACCCAACACCCATATTTACATCGATCATCTGCCACATTGCTGTCCCAAACTATATACTCGAGATAATTTTTAGCAGGTATAACTTGGTCTTGTATTACCAGGAGGAAACCCTCTGTCTCCGGAAACATCTGTCCAGCAGTCAGCCAGTAGTTCGACGCTAATATTTCGACTTGTTCCTGAGTGACCTCATTCAAATATCTCCCATGCAGAGGCTTTTCTCTCCATGATTGTAATTTCTCAAGTTCGGTTTTTGCGTAGAATTGAACTTGATCATCGTTTAGTCGAAGTGGTGTTAATCGATAAGCCTGGTATACAGCTTTATGTAGCATAGACATTTCCGCCTGCATCAAGAAATATTTCCGCAGATTTCCTATTTGTTGCTCCAGTTGCTTACTAGTATCGACTAATCCCCTACCCTTTATAACCGCGGCAATGTTATGCATTCCACTGCACTTCTAGAGTAGTGTTTCTGTGATTTTGTAAGCACTATCCTGATCTTACGTTGCAAATTTTGTACGTCGGTTCTGCTCCAGTTAACTATCCCGAACGACCGAAATAGGTGTTGATAGCCTTAGACATGTTTCTACTATTTAAGTTTGTTCTCAAAACTTATCTCACTCTTTTAATAAATTGATAGGTAAGCTCTTCTTTCATTAAACCATGATCAATTCGGCGTACTTGCTTCATACACAGATACTTATATGTATCTACAGCATCCATTGTCTCGATCTTTTCTCGGTTGTGTGTCTCAAAAGCATTATTCAGAGTTTTCCTCTATTGATGTTTAATATGCGGCCCTTCTCCAGTCCAAATGCCATTCGTACATCACAGGAGAATTCTTCCACTATTTTTAACATTTGTTGCAGGTGACTGTTCGATGAGGGAAATAATTTTATCCTCCATGTAGAGCACATGGTTTAGCCGCATAAATTCACCACTATTTTTCAAACAAAAGCCATATTTAGTCGAGTTCAGTCGGTTTGAGAGTGGGTTCATGGCGATACAGAACCAAAGAGAACTGAGCGAATCTCCTTGAAAAATACCTCTTGTGATTGGAATGTCTTCAGTTGTTATATTATGGCCACACTCCCTAAGTTGGATTTTGTTTCTCCACACTAACATGAAGCTGTTCAAGAGATGCATTATTGACTGATTTATTTTATAGATCTTTAAAATTTCTAAAAGCCATTTGTGTGGTACAGAATCGAAAGCCTTCTTATAATTGATATATGCCACATTTATATTTCGTTTCTTGGCATACGCCTGATTGCAAACGACTGAATCAATAACAAAATGTTCCTTGTATCCCATTGCTCCTTTACTACAGCCTTTCTGCTGCACGGCGATAATATTATTGTGTTCACAATGTGCATATATTCGATAACTAATACAAGCTGTTATATCGTGGGGAGGCAGGTTATGGGGCGATATTTGGTAGGATCTTGAGTGTTTTGATGGTCCTTTGGTATAAAGTATGTTGTTCCTTGAGTTAGAAATAATCGTGCATTTTGTGGCTAGACTAATATTTCGTTAATGATATTAGTTAGTTTATCATATGTACACCATAATTTCTCAGCCAATAATTTTGCAGTCCGTCAGATCCTGGCGCTTTCCAGCTATGAAGAAGTTTAATTACATTGGAAACCTCAATGACTGTAAATGGTTCATCTTTCATTTCTTCTCAGGTTTGCTTTCTTTGCTTTCTGTTTGTTTTCTAGTTTTGCAGTTCTTCTTCCATTCATCCATTCAGTCAATCACCCAATATCTGTCCTAAGTGAGTCAATTTTCTTTACGAGCCTGTCCTCTCAGTGTGGTATCTGATGTTGTGCCTTTGCATTTGAAACTGCTATTTGTCTGATCTTAATTCCAATGACTTTAAATACTGAGATTACAGCACTGTGGATCAACAGATGTAGTTCCTCTATGGTCTTAGGTTTTTGAAACTAGTGGAGGCAGAATATTTTCGTTTAGTTCATCTAATGATACTGCAAGCTTTTTAGAAACATTTACTTTTGGAAGCGGTGGTCTGATAAGCGGATCTGTGCCTTCGTACTCCGAAATTGATTTTCCATATTCAAGCAGAAAACATTAATTATACTGATCATTGTTTTCTGGCCGTTGTTCACTACCTATAGGTGTGTAACTTGAGTTGTTTGTTCGGACATTATAATTTCTGGATCGTTATTATTTTCTGAAATAGCCTGTTCAATCACAGAATGGCTCTGCTCAATTTCTTATTGGATCTCTTGTTTGATAGCGTTTAGTCTAGTTTCTGGAATTATATCTTTTTTGAGAATCATTCATTCTATATTGATCAGTCACTCTTTGTTCTACGTTTGCTTTAGTGAGCTCGGCGTCAAGTTATTGCCTGTAGCCGTTTCTTTCCCGTTCAATTTGTTTCACCTTGTAATAAATGCGCATTATTTTTTCATTCATTGATGATGTCCATTTAATGCGTCTTCTGGGTAATCCCGCTAGAGCGAGCCCCAGTTATACTACCGGTGCAGCAGCTCCAACGGGTGAAGTCTCCGATGATATTATTGATCCGATAATTTACTATTGTCTTAATATTATCATATTAATTGTCTTAATATTATCATATCTTGAATTTGAATTTCGAATATAGCAAAAAATATATATTTTTATTGTGCTGTAGAGGCATATACGTTAATAACATATATATTAGAAAAAAGAACGTTTCGTTTTAGGTAAAGAATGGATAGCTAGAGCAGCTGTGTTTCTTTGGGTTATAAATTTAAAAAATCCAATAATTTGGTAATGCTAAATACCCTGAAAGGTCGTGTTTACTGTAGAAAATGATGATAAGTTCAGTAAACATTATTTTTAATGCTGAATCATATACGTATTTATGACACTTCTATTTATCATGAAATCTGAGCGTACATTTATAATAGTTAACGATGGCAAAAACATAAATAGCTATGAAAAATATCATCTCTATGATCTACGTGTACTCTTGCGTAGTACTAATTTGACCAAAATAATTTAAGCTTTCAGATCAGCCGTTACAAAAATCTAAGATGCCCAAATATGCCAGAATATCTTGAAACTGGACATTTTGCATTAAAAAACATATGCATGATAGTTGAGCATTCTTTCGGCGATGTTTAATTCAACTTTTTGAGAGTCAGAAAAACGACAAAGTGGGACTTAATCGCTATTGCTAAAAATTTAATTCAATAGCATTTAGTACGTTCATTTGAATTCATACTTTTAGCACTCAAATAATTACGTTAAATCAAAGTCAAATCATTATCATCGATAATTAGCTTAATGTTCAGGTTTTAAGTACGGTATTTCTAAAAATACATCCCTATTTCCTATATCCTCTGTTACGTCCAATATAATCCAAAAACCAGCGATAAAAAATGACCTGTATTGAGTCAATATATATTTGCTTGAGTTGCATGTCAATTTCATCACAACAGTATGATATAATGTGACAAAAACGTTCACTTCTATTTTTAAGTGTTATTAAGTAATATAATAGCACTGAAACTTTCTTATTTTGAAATTAAAATGCCACTTGGAGAACAATAATTTTATCATCTAACAATATCACTAGCAATACCTTACATATTGATCACCAAATCCCTCAAGAAATGGCAAATATTGTTGTTCGTCAAGAGTTTTTTGTCCAATTTCAATACTATCGTATAATATTTGAATAAAATCTGATTCAAACGCTCGTCCTTATGGGATTTCCACTGTAATAATTCAATATTTTGTAAACCAAATTGTCGTAACCCTGCCCCAGTTTTCTTGTTTCACTGACGAAATACACATCTTGGCCATTACATAGAATTCTAATTAACTCCATAAAATTAATTATTGATTCATGAACAGAAACTTTAACAGAAATAGTTACATTTTCAATTGATTGCAACAAATAAAACAAAAACTCACAATAAAATAATAGAATCAATACCATGACTCATTAATCAATGAATAATAATCAATACCAATAAAATGTTTATAATAATCTCAATAAAAAGCTATTATAGTATTCGAGAGTATAATATTCGGTTGAATCATGGAGTTTATTTCTCAGTGTAAGCTTACTTCGGTTGGCTCTTATTTGTCTTGCCGTGATTTTCCATGTAAAAGATACCTATCAAATATCCTTTTTACATAAAGAATGTATGCTTGGCCAATATCGATTTTGTGCATTTTACACAGCAGTAAAAATGAAAATAGCCATCACAAATAACTTCATGTGGCGGGGTTATAAAGGTCATTGATTACGAAGTGTAATCAGGATTATTAATGGACTCGTAAACCTGAACAACGCAAGACGCCATTATCCATCCAAAGTCATATTGTAATATTTCTCCAAACTAACAAAGCAAACGAACTTATTTGCTAAAAGCGAATCAAATCACATATGCAACACAAACTCCATAAAAATGATATACTGAATTTAATTTAATGAAATAGCCTTGAATAATGAATATTGATCAGAATAAACCAGTTTTCTTCTCTCTGGCTAATTTCTTCACGTTCATTAGTTGATGCTATTCTAGTTTCTTTTTTACCACCCTTCTTCGTGTATTTGTCATTCTATTTCTTCATTTTATTAAATGTGCATTGCGTCCTGTAAGGCGCGTCTTTTTCAGATTAATTTTCGCTTTTTTATAGTAATTTTCGCTATTTCTTTTTTCCGTTCCACTGACTAAATTACTTTCATATCATTTGGGGACATCTATTCAAGTCTTTTGTTGGGTTAGGTTGCGGGGAATTTATTGTTTCTCTCTCCCAAAACCCAGATCTCATACTTATAAACGTCTGCTATTAATTTTCATAATCTGGCGTTTTCTAGACTGAGTGATAAAACTCAGTCCAATAAAATCACACCAAACACTGAGAAATATCAGAACATTGAAAAATATCACAACACTAAGAAATGTAACAATTGTGTATGCACATGTATGTACATGTATACAAATATATCACATTACAATATAAATTCGATAAGAACAAAATTATACGGATTAAAAATCCCTATCTCTAATAAAAATCTAATTTTGTTTGCTGTTTTAGGCTCATTAGGCCGGTAATGGATACTACTAGAAACTTTATATTTTTACCATTGTTAATAAATAAACAACTATTTAATTTATGAATAAAAACGCATGTTTCTAGCAAGTTTCAATGTCAAATATTATTGGGTAATGAATATACACAAAATGTCTTCCACTAAAACAATAGAAATATTACGAAAGTATTTCGGTAATGAATGTATGTCAAGAAGATTTTCAAAATAGAATAAAATGTAAAGTGGGCAAAGATTACACCAAAGATGAAAACCTTCAGCATCAATAGATAAAAATTTGTCAATGGAGTCAAGAATTTAGAATCATGTGGTAACATATATTCGAACCGGTATTAAACGTTTCTAACAACACTTATTTGTAAATTTAGAAATAAATTTAAATAATTATATACATGCAATTTTGATCGATAGACTCATTTCCTCTTTCGTGTAGCTGAAATAGATAGTTTTAGTCTCACTGGGTAGACCGCATCACTCTGAGTACAAGGCAGACTTTTCCATCGTCTGCGCCAGCATGCACCATTTTAACTATTATCTTGTTCGATCAGCTTTGCTCTACCTAAACCAATTTTCAGCACCAGTGATGAGCATTGTTATTAAGTTAACAAAATATATTAAGAATAGGGGGAAATACGGCGGCTACAAAAGATGGCTCGCTCAAATGTAGAGTTTCCGAAAGCTTTACCAATTCAAGCTTTCAGAAATATCTCAACCCAGTAATGGCACTAGCTTAGTACATTACCATTCAAATGGCTAATCTTATCAAACATTTTTTATTATTTCATTTATTTCACAGGTTGTTGCCCCCCTCAAAATTTCCATAACTTTGTACACGTTGAATAATCTATTGTATCATCTCAAACACGTATTTTTCCCCCTTTGAACAATAAAAACCATAATTTCATGAAAATATTTTAATTTACTGACACGTTTAAAATTTAAACACAAAAATCGCTAACGTTCACAATATAGTTTTGCTTTCATGAAGTTGGTCATTTTTTGTCAATTTAAAGCTGGGTCTACACCAATAAAAATATACGTTGTGCGGACTGTCTATGTTGTACGTGCATGGCCATGTAGATGTTCTGACACACAATATCATACACAAATATTTTCGAGCTACAGTACGAACATGAAATGTCGGTTTTCTCGCGAACATCAAAGGAATTTGCGGTGCAAAAGATTTGTGTGTCACACAAGTGACGCGGCTAAATTGCAATTTATTATTTAGTAATTTATTATGATTGAGTAACTGACTGTAGTCAAAGCATGTCCCAGCATATTTTATGTTGAAGGAGAAGTGTGCTGCATTCATAATAATGAACACATTAATCAATGAAAAGAAAAAAAAATAGGAAGAAAAGGCGTTATGGGATGAAGCATTTATACCAAAACAGGAAAGTATGAACGACAGAAAATAAGAAAAGAAGTATAGACACTGAAACATATCAACAAATATATTTTTGACGCGTGTTGGATTAACCTAATCAAGGATAATCCATTGCACCCACAGTTGGAACGGGGCGTACAGCGTACACAACACAAATATTTATTGATTGTGTGTGGTAATTTGGCGTAGTAAATATTTCGTCACACACGCAAATTTTTATTGATGTGGACCTAGCTTAAGGGTAGCATTGGTGTCTACTACTAAAAATATAAACAACTTTATTTTTGACTTTGTTGGAATAACCTAATCAAACATAAACCCACTGCACACACAGTTGGAGCGGGGCGTACAGCGCGCACAAAACAAAAATTGATTGACTGTATGTAGTAATTCTGAGTCGGAAATATTTTCGTCATAGACAAGCAAACCCAGCCTAAGGGCAAAACTTTAAAAAATAGAATTGCTTCATTTTCGGATATTTGACGTTCCAAAACACGCGCATCAATAATCTGGCAACCGTTTTGATTTATCTCTTTTAGTTTTCGAGATATGATTTTTTGAAAGTCGAAGAAAATCAAACATTTTGCAAAAATTGCATTCCCCGATCAGTTTTCGGCGAATATCTCGAAAACCGTTAGAGATATCAGACAGCGCTTTTCGCCATTCGATTCCTCGTAATTTTCTCCATCTTGTGGCTTACTTTCATAGAAATCGGGCGAGTTTCGCTTTTTGGATGTTTTCCAATGGTACCCCCCTTTGAAAATTTTTCGATCAAACTGCAAAAACTTTAAAAAATAGAATTGCTTCATTTTTGGATATTTCATGCTCCAAAGGACGCTC